>CM074947.1:27454844-27481008 GCA_037577455.1 Pangasius macronema | reverse complement strand
GAACCCACCACCTTCAGGTTCACCTTCAGGTTACAAGTCCGACTCTCAGACCATTAGGCCACGACTGCCCCCAGTCTTTAAACTAACTAACTAACTTTAAAGTTAGTAAACCTTTAAAGAACTGGAGCTACAGTATGTGGCAGCACGCCATGTTTAAAGTCACCACTGACGCTTACCCATTACAACACTCTAAATAACACTCACATCAGCTGGTCTGAGCTATGTCTATCACACATCCTGTGACTTGTTAAAATGTGTGAGGTTATAGTTAATAATCAGGCAACACTGTGACCACCAAAATGAAACCTTTTGACTGTAGTGTGTACTGTATCCAACGACTTGATTTACTTTGCAATTCACCAAGACTTTTATCAGCCCATTTTGCTTCGAGGGCATGTTTTGCTCGACACTGAGAACACACAGTCCGCTTACAGCACAGTGCTGTCAGTCAGTCAGCATAGCTTCAGATACATCATCTGTACTGTACAGTCATGTTCGACACTCACCGAACTGTCAACAAGGATATCTGCTGCAGGATCGTGTACCGGGAGGGGAAGTTTTGTTTCTGTTTTTTTTTAAGCTGCGTTTATAATTTTGTCAGTAGAAGGTTCTTACAAGGATAGAAAGACAAACGTGTGTGTTTTTGTGCATGATCCGGGTTAATCTACACGTTTGTGAAATTCCTTTCGATTCCATTTTATTTCATTCCATTAAAAAAGCACCATTTTTACACGTTACACATCACGTTTTACTTTCTTCACACGTGTCCTCCTTTCTTAGAAACAGATCACGTGCATGCTGTCCATAAAAAAACCCCATGGGTAGTTATCTCTATACATTTGGAGTGTATTTACATAAATTTTATAGGTTCTCCTCTGATACTTTAGGCACTAAGCAATCTTCCAACTTTTCTTCCCCTTCACCAAGAAGTAAAGTGTGATAAATTATATTAACTTAAAAATCAAAAATGGTACTGAAAATATTTTATGCTAATATTCCTTAGTGCTAACATTCAAAGCAGCAGTTTCTGATCTTATTCATCTCATTTCTGATTTCTGGTAGAAACTTATTTAATCAATTACTTATAATAAAGCTGCTGTAATGAGTGTGCGCACACACACACACACACACACACACACACACACACACACACACACACACACACACTCACACACATATGCACACACATCAGATTTATGATTTATATTACGCACTCTTTACTCCACAAATATACATAACCAAAAAACAAGCAAAACCAACAAAAAAAAAATGCTAGGATGTCACGTACATGCCACAAAGGTTCAAATACCGGATGGAAGGATGCAAGGAGGTAATGTCATGTGTTAGTAAAGTTAACACAAAAAAGATTGAAGGTTCCTTAGTCACTAAACGTGCAAATGAAGAGACATCACACGTGAAGTTATCATAGTTATGTGATGAAACTTAGATTTTCCTTTTGGGTTTACGTGTTTGGGTAAGCACTGTGATTGACTGGAGGATGAAACAATATACTTATACACACACACACACACACACACACACACACACACACACACACACACACACACACACACACACACACACACACAGAGTTGTACAAAGAGTCAGAGAAAATGGAATCAAATAAGTAAATGAAGTGTTGCACCCCCTCAGGCGACACCCCTTTATATGATAATCAACCTGCCTTCATTTGCATTTAAAAATACATCTCACCTTATTACAGAGATGAAGGGGAGAACACAGCGGAATGAGTGATAGTGATGAAGAGGAGGAAGAAGACAAAGTGACGAAAGGACACACTTTTGTTCTTCTGTGATGACAAATTTATAACGTTTCTCAAATTACGCTGAATTTACAGGTTGTCGAAAGGAAAGTGGTTCAGATTATTCTCAGTGTCCCATTACTGACTTAGACTATTTTCTCACTAGGCTTATTGTGTATGTAAGAAATAAAATGATAAGGTGGTGGATTATTTCCTTTAAAAACATCCTGAAGTGTTTTATTCCTCTTATACCACAGCAATTGACCAGTGTTACAATTTCTAATTTATTAATAACCAACGCATTGCGCTTTTTAATGGTATATATAAACCAGAAAGTATAAACTCCTCTGTCCTGAAGACTTTCTCGTGGTGAAGAACATACTGAACGTACCATGTATGAGGGTGTGTAGGAAGACTTGGGAGGCAGGCGGAATTTTAGCTGAGCTCCGGGTTTGAGTTTATTCAGTCCGTGCTTTTCAGCGCATTTCCAAAAACTCGACAAGAACAAAACAACTCAACAGAAACAGGTCCATCCCAGACTCGCAGCTTTTGTTCCGTCAAGTTCAAGTTGACACTGAATGGCGTGTGTGTTTGTGTGTGTGCGTGTCTCGCCAGCTCCGCTAGCTACATTGTTATCTCTCTCTCTCTCTCTCTCTCTCTCTCTCTCTCTCTCTCTCTCTTCCTGGTTTTGGGTGTCAGTGAAAGCACAAAGAGACACAAATGAGTAAACAGGCGAGAATCAGGAAATAAGACACAGGTGAGAATCATCACATGTTACCTGCGACCACGACCCTCCTCTTCACCGTCTGTGTGTTGTTTAAGCATGTTTATTATTAGTCTTATATTTTGTAGATTATCTGCCATGCAATTTCCTGTGTAGGTAGTTATGGAGACAGTAATATATTAGAATGAGTGTATTCATGTAAACCTGTGGGTTAAAATTGCAGCCAGAATGATTCTCAGAGCTTCTATTATAGAAAATGACTCAACACTTTCTGACCAATCAGAATTGAGAATTCAGTAATGTAGTGGTGTACTGCCAAATAGCAGTGATTGTCCCAAAACCAGTGAAATAGTTTTTTCTAGAGACAACGCCCTTTTAAAATATCGCCGCTGGAATATTTCAGAGTGAAATGCAGTGCTGTTAAGCTCCTTATATTCTCTCTGTAATGGGTTTAACATCAGCATGCAGCCCTCCATCTCGGATGTTTTCATTTGCTCCGGAAGCTGTGAGTGGGTTTCTGAGGTGGAAAAAAGCACTGGGGTCCACTCAGAAACCTTTTTCTTCTTCTTCTTTTATTTTTTTTTTTTAACTTTTGATATTGCTTTGCTGTAGTGAAAAAAAGTGCTTTGTGCAGCTGTGAACGCTCACATTGTTGTTCTCTCAACTGAATCAATTAAACTACATGAATTAATCTACATATATATATACAGTACAACCATAAAGTCATGTCAGATAAAAGAGGCAATTATCTCTCTCTCTCTCTCTCTCTCTCTCTCTCTCTCTCGCTCACTCTCGCTCAGTTCACTCTAGTCAGCAACTCAGTCTTGTATTAAATTAAATTAAATTAAATTAAATTAAATTAAATTAAATTAAATTAAATGCATTTTATTTACCTCAAATCCAATTTATTCAATTCTGTTTACCGAAATTAAATTAGATTAAATTCAATCTGCATTTTATTCACCTCAAATCTCATTTCTTTTTCTAAAAGTCATTTCATTTTCATTTCATTCCTCTATGTTCCTTCTATTCTATTCTATTCTTTCACTGTTTTAATGCCTTCAGTGTCGTTTCTCTAGTTTGGCCAAAACAAAATTGCCTAAACCCTCCTCCGTTTTCTTTGTATCTTTCTCTCTGTCTTTAAACAGAACTGTCTTTACTCATAGCTTTGTTCTTAAATAAATTAAAAAAAAAAATAAAAAGCTCAAGCTCTTTGTCTCTGTAGATTCTCTGGAGCATTCTCCCTCTCTCTCTCTCTCTCTCTCTCTCTCTCTCTCTCTCTCTCTCTGTGTCATTGGCTCTGACCCTGACGCTTGTCCTCAGGGACTTTGAAAGCAGGATGAATTAGTGAGCATGGAAACAAGGATGAATGAGTGAAAGAGTGCAGGATGGAGTGAGCAGTCACTGTAGTGCTGTCCTGTGTCCTTGTGTTTTCCTACAGGATAGACAGTCACGTTCCTATCTCTCTAAGGGTCTCATACTCTCTTCTTTCTCCCTCTCTTCTTACCTCTCTCTCTCTCTCTCTCTCTCTCTCTCTCTCTCTCTCTCTCTCTCTCTCTCTCTCTCAGCCCTCCTTTTAAATGCAATGCTGTAATTTCTGTTTGGAAAACTAAATTGGAAGTGAACATTCTCTTCCTCCGTTTATTTGTTCCCACATGCTTAGATTCACATTAGGGCTGCCAGATAGCTCCAAATACTTTTGAATATTAATGAGTTTATCATTTGGAGTTTATAATTACTTCTGCAGACAGAGGGAACACTGGCAGTAGTGATAATTATGTCACTTTTTAAGCTCGGGGATTCGCACAATTGTAGTATCATCATTGTATCTTAAACTTTGTGCAAATAGGCGAATGTTTTATTGTTTTTGTATATTATTGTCACTGTAATAATAATCTGCCACCTTCAACTTGTCTTCTTGAAGGAGTGTTCATTCATCCATCCATCCATCCATCCATCCATCCATCCATTCATTCATTCATTCATTCATTTGTGCATTAACAGCTTCCTATTCACTACATATGCTCACTGTATAGGGTATAACTTAATGATGTTGTAGTTAAGTTAGCATAATGCATGCATTGTATATATACATGCGCACGCGCACACACACACACACACACACACACACACACGCACACACACACATTGTCCTTGTCTCTTGTGTGTGAGGTCAATGGCTTGAGATCATTTGGTGTGGCTCAGTGGTTCTCAAAATCATTCACCACTTCTTCGACCTGCCATCATCTAGATAGAGTGTGCGTGAGTGTGTGTGTGTGTGTGTGTGTATACTGTTGTCATCATCAGCCATTATTCACTGGCAGTAAAGAGAGTAATGAACATAAAGACAGCTTTGGCCCTGCATGTTGTGACCAGTCTGTGAGTGACTAGGAAGAGTGAAGTACTGGGATGCTTCAATTTGCTTCATCACACACACACACACACACACACACGCACACACAGTCCCTCTCAATCTAAAAGCAAAGCAGTGATGGAGGGACAGTGAGAGGACAGGGAAGTGAAATAAAGGATACAAAGGAAATAGTAATAACAGCTGATCGTGAGCTGAGCACAAAGCTCACACTCACAGCACAACTGAATTGTTCACTCCAACATCTGAAGCCTTGTATTAACACTTATCCTTCATCTGTTTGGCCTTTTGGTTGACCAGTTCATTTTAGCTACAACATAATTATTGATGAAAAGTCTTACAGACAACCAGCTTTCAAAGTTCATCAACAATGATGACAAAATGAGTGAATGTTACATTTAGAGCAGAGTAGAGCTCGTTCTCACAAATATCTTTTAGATACATATATTTTTTTTATCCTATCAACTCTATATGTGAGGTTCAGCACACATGCTTCTAAACACTCCTCTGTTGCTTTTAGGATGTTGGACTGAAGGACGTCGAGCGTCTGCTCGTTCAATAACCTGTTGAATTATTAAGCAGCTCATTTCACAGCTGATAGATGGAGATGTGTGATGAATGAGAGTGTAGTGAGCGCACTCACTGCTGCAGTTCACACACCTTCAGACATGGAATTCACACAGTGGCTTTATGGGATTGCTTCAATAATTTATTACAAGAATTTACCAGGGGATATCAATATTAAAAAGTTTCACCATTCTCCACATCAGTAGGACAGATGGCTTTTTGATATTGACCTCCAATCTTTTTTTTTTTTGTGAATGAAACTGTATCTAGTTTGTATTTTTATTTTATATGTAGCATAAATAATAATAAATATTTTGTAGTTTACATAAACTTTATGCCTTTTTAAAATGAGAGAAGTAATGGGGTATGGAGATAAGCTTTCCTTGCATGCTTGTCAAAAAATCTTGCCCGAGGATGCTTGTAATTTCATCTGGATTAGCTGAATGTCTGTAGAAATTACACAGATGAGTGTGGCATTACAACAAAAGAGCTCAGTGCGTAATATATAGCTTCCTCTGCTCATGCACTAAACACTGTACATCCTGTACGTAGGACTATTTTGAAATGGAAGAAAATAACTTGATTTTCTGGCTAAATACGACATTTACAAGCCATACTGTAATCTTACATCCTATTTTCAATGAAAACTAATTGCTTTATATTACAACCATTTAATATAGGGTTTAAGTCTGGCACCACTAGCTTAGCTCATGAAATGAAAAGACAATTTGCTGTACTTCTTTTTCTTCTGCATATGTTTCCACATGCTTTCTTTCTCCCATCTTTCACATCCCGGTTCTTCGCCGTGTGATTTGGAGTCATCAGAGTTAAATTCTTTCGCTCTGTGAGAAGGCGAGACTAAAGAAAGCAGCAGAATAAACGAGAGCGAGAGACTGCTTGAGGAGAACAAATACGGATGTGAACATTGCAGTGTGAGTGATGCTGAGTAAAAGAGAGCCAGGATGAGCTGTATAATCATGTGCCCAGTTTCCTAGACGTACTAAGCGCAGCTATCGGAATCTGGCCTTTGAGCTAGCGTAGGTGTAATCAATGTCACATTGTTCAGAGCAGCTGGACAGATCGACCCTTGCCTCTATGGTGCCGGGCCTTTAGCAAAGAGCACCATGGCCTTCAAATTGCGCCGCAGTCACCATTCAGCTCCCCTTCGGTTCTGTAGCATTATGCTAAGTCCCACTCATCATCCACACAAAAGCCTTGTTAACCCCTTAGCCCTAGCTGGTAGCTATACTTAACACCCTGCTTAGTCCTAACCTTCTCTACACGCCTCCTCCATTATTCGGCTGTCCCCTCAGCAAAAACCGAGCCCCATAATTGTAATCATCCTCATGAGGCTGTGCCAGAATATGAGAAGAATATATTCACATGTGCCCACAACATTTTCACATATGGGCTTAAATTCCTAATACACATGTAGACTCAGTAGCCAAGTGACATTTTTTTTTAAATTAAAATGCGGATATTAGGATAACAACTATTTCACGGTCACGTGTTCACTAGGGTCTAAAAGTTTACTACTGTTAAGAACTAATAGGAAACAAACAAAAAATATAACAAAAAACTAAGCTAATAACAAACAAACTGCTTTACAATAGTAAGGGCTAGCAGCATTACTGTACTCTGTAGTATGTGTGCTATCAGTAGTGCTGAACTATCCAAGTTCAGTACTTTACTCTATGATATGCTCTGTGCATGATGCTGAACTATCCAGTTCAGTATTTTACTACACTACTATGTATAGAATATGTGCTGTCTATGGTGATTTCAGGAGGTACGTTGTTATGCTGTACTATACTCTGTAGCACATGCCCTTTCCATGGACCTGAGCACTGTATGGTACTGTACTATGTTCTGTAGCATATGTGCTGTCCATGGCTCTTAACCACTCTATTCAGCACTGTACTATAGAATGGATGCTGTCCATGGTGCTGACCTGTGCAATTCAGTACTTTTCTACAGAATATGTAGATGCCTGAGGTGCTAGTTTTGTCCACCACTGCATATGTACTCTGAGTACTGTCTTTACACTGGAATTAGCCAACAGTTTCATAATATCCGAAAAGGAGATGGCATCAGTCCCACAATCATATTAAACTCATATCTGCACAGAAACCCTAAAGCTCTCTTTTAATAATGTGAATAAGTCGGTGGTTTGAAAAGTGGAGATGAGTGTAATTATGAAGCGAGTACACTGGGCAGCATCCAACCTATAAATGAGTTTGAGCACAGAGCAGTGGGTCAGCAGGTCTGCCTTCACTCTCTGTAATAAAGCGCTGTTATGTTCTGAGGGCCACTTGCTGCAAAGACAGATGTCTCACCCCTCCCTGTCCAACCTTCTAACCTCAAACCACATCATCTCTCAGCCTGTGCCATGCTCCAACACTGCACGCATGGAGTCAGTGGATTGGATCACCTGTCTTTTGCGACCCTACTGACCCTCTGTTTTTTTTGCCAACTGTTCCTCATGAGGCTTTTTGATGACGAAGCTCACAAATCCGTCATCCTTAATGCAGCGTGAGAACTTTACCTCTACACTGTCTCTCCCTCTCTCTGCCGGTCTGTCTTTCAAAGTGCTTAGAGGAATAATCTCACTCACATTATACACCAAGCCTCCAGTTGAAAGAGTCCAGGGACTCCCAGTTGTATTTGCACTTCTTAATGGCTATTAGATGTGCCCTCACTCACTTCCTCTTGTTCTCCAGCACATGGTTGTTGACTTTTTTTTGTCTCTGCTGTATTACAGTGTTTGATGTCTTTTTTATGCTTCATTTTATCCCATGGGATACTTTCCTTCTCACTGCTGTTCTTGAAACCTTGTGGTTTTTTTTTTCTTCTACAGGATTGTTAATATGCAGGCATTCCCCTTGATTTACCCTATTACTGATGGTACATGAATATTTTATTCTATTTCAGCCTATAATATTGAAATTCACTAAATGAGAGGGCTAATTCTCAGGAGAACGTGGCTTCCTCTTGGATCTGTTTGTGAAAATGATGCTATCTAGGTCAGAGCTTATGTTTTTTTTTTGTTAGGGGGTACGGTGGCTTAGCGGCTAGCATGTTTGCCTTGCACCTCCAGGATGGGGGTTAAAATCCGGCCTCTGCCCTGTAACCCTGTGCTTCAGGGGTTTCCTCTGGGTACTTTGGTTTCCTCCCCAGTCCAAGGACATGTGTTGTAGGCTGATTGGCGTTTCCAAATTGTCCCCTGCCTTGTGTCCAAAGTTCCCTGTTCCTCCAGGCTCCCTCGCTACCCTGTGTAGGATAAGCTGTACAATGGATGGTTGGATGGATGTTTTTTGTTAGATTTTTGTCTTAATGGATTTTGTGTGGCTCACTTATTTGGAATGTGTTAGTGGAAGTTGAATGTAATGTTTATGTATATTGTTTAAATTTTCAAATATTAAGTTTAAGGGCAAAACCTTTCCAAAATAGTATAAATAAAATTTCTCTGCTAATAAAATACTTTGCCATCCTTACTTTAAAAAGCATGAATTTTACCAAACTGACATGGACTTGTGCTGAACGTCACTGTTAATGAGATAATGAGATGAGATAAATGTAATCGTGTTATCTCTGTGGTTTGGCCACCTGGAGTTTTCAAGTGAATCACCCTTTCTGGTACATAACAAAACCCTTGACTGTTGAACACTGTGTCCTGCTGTTGTGCTTCAGTGAGTTCAGTTGGTTTGGTGTTTTATGGTTGGAGCCTAATCCAGATCCCATATCTTTTGATTCTTTTCTAATCCTCTTTCCTTTTCATCTCTTGTATCTTTCGCTTCATGCTCTTTTATGTTCTTGCTGTTATCATTTATTTGAATCTTTCCTAATCCTTACTTCTCAAAGGACGGATACTCACAGTTCCAATAAAAAACATTTCCAGACTTTTTTCACGAGTGTGCGTTTGTGTGTAGTGTGACAGAGTAAAGTCTGCAGCTCTCTCACTTTACTGTTCACTATTTAGCAATGAATTTTTTAAAATACAGCCTAATTATTTGAATTATTGCACCATGGAACAAAACTGGAAAAAAATTTAAATGGTTCATGATGTTTGTTTTCTTTGTGTGTGTGTGTGTGTGTGTATATAGGACACTCCAATAGGAACATCAGTCTTCATGGTCAATGCTACAGACCCGGACCAAGGCACTGGGGGAAGTGTGCTCTTCTCATTCCAACCTCCATCTCCCTTCTTCTCCATTGACGGAGCCCGGGGAATCATCACTGTGTCGAGAAATCTAGATTACGAAATTACGAGTGCCTACCAGCTCACTGTCAATGCTACGGTATAGACACAAACCTACACACATGGACACACACATATTGTTTTATTGGTCTAACCAAGTAAAAGTAAAATATTACTTCCTCACTTCAGCACATACATTGCGACAGGCAACAAAAAGAAAAGTAGAATAAGAAGAAATAATGAAATAAATAGCTGTGATTTTTGAAATGATCATCGTGTGGATTATCACAGCAAATGGTCAGGCTTGCATCAACACACACTTAGTATATAATTGGCTTCAGAATTTTGACATAAGGTGCACTGCTTGTGCTATAATTAATTAATGAAATTATTTACTTATTCATTTGTTTTTTGGTAGGTAGGAAGGAACAAATTTGGACCTAGGTATGAATATATTTAGCTAATAGTTTTAAGGACATTTCTAGAACAATACAATAACATTTGTGGGAACCTTGTCTGTGTTTTCATCATGTTTACATGTTTACAACCTTATGAGGGCAAAAGGTGTAATGGGGACAAAACTGGAAATGCACTGAACTGTAAAGAATCAGGAACCTTGTGCTCATTTTGCCTTTCATAGTACAGTAACAAAACTTTATGTATGCTTATTTTTATTTCTGTTACAGGACCAGGACAAGCTTCATCCTCTGTCCAGTCTGGCTAACTTGGCCATCACTCTGTCTGACATTCAGGATAGGGACCCCATCTTCACCAACCTGCCCTACAACACCAATGTAGAAGAGGAAGCCCCGCTGGTCAGTGAACACATCCACTTGTGCTACAATTCAAATCTGGAACCATCCAATATTTCATTTAATTTTCATCCCAACCACATTTACAATTTTTACAATCCCAAACTCCCAGAGTGATTCCGCCTTCGAAATGGCAGCCTCCACTGGTTTTAGCTCTCTGACTTCCTTTTATGGATAGTGTCAGAAACCACACATGCAAGCCTGATCTTAAGGTGATGATGTGTGATGATGCTAAAATGAAGGCCATAAACATTCCTTACTTTTTAGGTATATTGGCCTTGTTGCTTCAGTGCAAAAACTAACCAAGGAAACTTTAGCCACCAAACACACACACACACACACACACACACACACACACACACACACACACACACACACACACTTGTCTTTCTACAGTGAAAGGTCAGAATTTCTATTTGCATGAATATTAACAGTATGTGAAAGAAATGAGAGTTGGTAACTGGCTGATTCATCAAGGTCAGACCGAGAGAAAGCTTTGGGGGGGTGGGGGCTTGTTGGGAATCCATGCTTGCTGATTCCTGGCTCCCTGGCCGAGGAAAATCTACTATGACAAATGTGTGATATGGGTTGCCAAATCCTCTCTGGCTTTAAGCTGTAGTCCCCTAAAGCCTGAATACACTCCATTAAAACTGCTTTTCTTTTAACAGTTGCTGGAGACTGTTTTCTTTTTCTTTTTTATTTGGTGTGCTGCTATATATTCTATTCATTTGGTAACAAATGGATGTGTCAGGGTTGGACAAAGCATAAATACATTATCTAGCCCACCAGGCAAGTAGAAGCTCCAGTGTGCTGCCCAGTCCCATGTTTTGGTTGCCCAGAGCTGTATGGCTAGCTAGTTAGCTAGTTAAGCACATTAATACAGATGGAGCGGAATGAAGAAGGATCTGAATTCCAGTGGAGGGGAAGACTGTGTAGCCATAGTCCTTATCTTCTCCTGATAAAATATTTGATGAAACATACTGACAAAAATCACCAAGTTGTTGGCAAACAGTTTGGTTGTGCCATGCAATGTTGTCTTCCCTTTGCAAAATGTGTACAGTCCCTTCTGAAAGTATTGGACAGCAGTTCTTTTGTTTTTGCCTTAAACTGAATACATTTGGTTTTTTAGTCAAACAGAAGATGAATATGAGATGATAGATCAGAATTTCAGCTTTCATTTATTAATATATACATGCAGATGTGTTAAACAACTTAATACGTGGCAGATTTGGTGGCAGACCACCCAATTTTGGGTCATCGTCATGCTGCATGATGAGATTCCTTGGGTTTAGGATCAAAAGATGAATGTGAGACGATAGACCAGACTTCCAACTTTCTTTTCATGATACTTACATCTAGATGTGTTAAGCAACTTAGAAGTTCCTCCCATTTAGATAGAATGCATTTCTCTGTAAATGCGTTGTTTTAGCATTTTGTAAAACATTTTAAAAATACACACATATTCACACATACACAGCACAAAAATACACATCACGTGTTGCTGAAGTATCTAAACTGTTGTTTTGTGTTTTGGTGTCTTTAAAATGACATTTCAAGCCTTTTAGTGTCAAACACCATTTGGCTGTCATACGCTGTCTCATGGGAGACAGAGAGCGAGATAGAGAGAGAGACTGAAAGACTATTGTGAACATGAGCATTTGGCTGAGTGAGCACTGTATATGTGTGGACAGCAGAGGAATAGCTCTCAAATAATTTCAGCATCATTTCCCTTTCCTGAGTCTTTTTCTCTCGCTTATCTTCCTTTTCTCTCTCTGTTTTTCTATCCTCTCTCTCTCTCTCTCTCTCTTTCAGCAAGGTAAATTGAATAGTAATTGGTGCAGGCTGCTCTTTTAGTACTTATGATGCATGATAAAAGACTTCTTAAATGGTTCAATCTTCTCTCTCTCTCTGTCACACACACACACACACACACACACACACACACACACACACACACACACACACACACACACACACTCACTCATACACACGCAAAATCAGTGGACCTTGACGCAGGAATTTTGGCTTTTAAGAAGTTTGGCACTTATTAAAATCTTTGTGGAGATCATAAAGTGAGCATCAACTAATAGCCCAGAATAATCAGGGAGTGTTCCTGACTCTGTTCTGGTGTTTGTCTTCTTGCTGAGAATGAACTCTTTTTATAATAAGGCTCAACGGGATTTATGTTGAATCAGTGTGTGTGAGTGGATTTGTGTGAGGGGAAATGTTAAAGTTTGACAGTGTGAATGGATTCGAGTGTAAATGCATATGTGTTCTGCATTCAATCAAGCAACTAGTTTCGAGCTGAGGACATTTTGCTTAAATGTTGCTGTCCATGATGGACAGGCATATTTCAGCTTCATGTCAATTGTTGCTGGGATAGACTCTCGACGTACTTCAATTATCGGGTTAAAACAGTTACTGTAGATAAATGAAGGATTTAGAAACGTCATGAGATGATTGTTCAGCAGTATTTAGCTACACTAATACACAGGTTAATGGACAAACCGCCTCAAGACAGTAATAGTACCGAATGTGTTTGTGTGCTGGAACTGGTTGGATAATATAATGCTCTTTATACTTTTATTATCTTGCCTGCTCTCTGATATTATCTGTAGGAGCCATCCTGGACAATAATCAAACACCCAATGAGTTATAAGATTTTGTCTGTAAGACTGTAAGAAAAAAAGTAGTTTCTTCTAACCATTTCACAGACATTTTATTTGCTTTTTGTTTCGGAGATGTTTGAGTGCATTCAGTGCTTCTGTAATGTGAGTGAGTATGTGTGTGTGTACTTACTATCTGTCTCTTGTTCTGTGTGTGTGCAGGGTTTTGAGGTGCGAAAGTTGAGAGCGATTGATCAGGATCTGGGCAGACCTCGAGGCATTGGATACACCATTGTATCAGGTCAGTGAGATCCTCGATTCTTCTACGGGACATTGGTAGAGTCTTTGGACAAGAGCACGTTGTCAGAAGCATGGTTTCCTGTTTGATGTGACAAAAGAAGTCCAACGCAAAGCAATACCAACAAAATCACCATGACTATCATTGGAAAATCAAGACTGCGGTTGCGTCATTGCATTACACTCATCTAAGCACAAGAGAATCAATAATTGGCCAGAAAGTGGATGCAGAACTGTCGCTGAACCATATTTACCTGGTCAGACTGAATTAATTAATGTATAATTTGTTGATATTATGTGTCTTTGCTAATGCTATGATAATGGCTTTGACCAAAAACATTTCATTAGTTGCAAAACAAGCTTTTGATTAAGATAATTTTTGGCTGGTTTGGAAAATCATTTGGCTCTGGGCCCGCTTCCATTAACATTATCTCGGCTGTGGCTAGCCAATCTGAGTCTGCACCTGATCCTTTGAGAATTACCAGAGAAAGGGCTACAATATTGAACATATTACAGCATTACAGCGCATTAAAGTATATTTGCTCACTTTGCTGAAGACCTTCTCAGCTTTTCTCACTGCAGAATCTAAATTATTGATCATATTACATTATTAATTCACATTAGGGATTATTTTTTTCCTTATCCATTCCATACATGATTTCCATAAGACTTCCAGATCTGCGTCACATGAAGCATTTCTTTCTACCCCAGTCTAAAGATGAATATAGTTATAGTCATGAACAATCTTGTTCTAATAAAATGCATGAGTGATGAATCTCTTGACTGTCTGAAGGATAAGGCAGCATTAATTATCCTTAGCATTAGGCTGTGCTCTTTTTAGTAACATAAAATTAGTCTTAATCATAGTCTAAATTAGATGATAACCAGTACTGTTCTGATTCGCTACTCTCTTGCCACATTAGCGCTTAGATGTTGGGCCTTTTATAACAACCTTTCGTAACAAATATGAGTTTCACCCACCTTCTGGTCTTACATCAACCTTCTCCTTGCATGTTAATTAATGGTATTTTCACTTGGAGCTCAGCTGTACATGATACGCCATCATCAATGTAGTAGTCAATACCTATTTTGACGTCATTGTTATGAATATCATTACATAACAGTGAATAGCAACACAACTTTATTTACTGTATAACCTGCTATCAGTAGGGATACTATATGCGTAAAAGTTTTTTTTAGCTATATTGAGCAATAAGTTTAAGAAAACCTGTAGGAAAACACCAAACCTGACCAGGCTAACCTGATTATAGAAAACTTACTGGTTAGGTAACTAAGTAAAATTCCCTCCTGCCATTTTTATTCAGCTTACATATGAATGCCACGGTGGAATAACTTAAATGGACAAGCCCCATGAGCTAAGCTTCAGCACATTGTTCGCTTCACATGCAAATCAAAAGGAATGAGCAATGGTGTTTAATTGGGATAATTATAACATATAATGTTTCTTTTCATGTTTGATTCCTAGTTATGTCGGTGTGAAAAACCTGTCTGAGTAGCTCGAATCGCCCACCACTGATACCTGTCAGCTTGTCAGCAGCAGGGTAACCGGAATGGAAGATTTCTTCAAAAATAAGCAAATTCGAGTGCAGGAACACCTTTACATTTCACCGTCATATAGAAGCCTCTTCGCTGCCATGTGACGGCTTTTCATACGCCATAACACATATGACTGGAATGTATCTTTTAGTAAGACAGTATAGTAAAGGGATCTAATGCACATATGCCTCATTATACCACATTCATTTAATATTGAGGATATGTTTTGTTTCTTCACTTCAGACTTTTTACAATTTTTGTCAGCCTGGAACTTAGCTCCATCCCCAGCTGAATCAAAGCTGCTCAGCTGCGAAAGAGTCAGTGGGGTTGATTGAAGAGAGGTGAAGGTTTGTCAGAATATTCATTACAGTTCACCTTGCAGGCGCTAAGGAGCTTTAAAACTCACAGACCACTTCTTTAATATGATGCATGTTGTGTTAGGAGGTTAAGCCAGTGAGTTAAGAATGTGTTTGTTCTTTCAGCCTGGTCAAGTGATTTAATGCTACAGGAAAGTACTCCTATTCCACACATCATGCTCATTACTTCCATCAATCACCTCATACAGAATGCACTCCATCCTTCACTCTGTCCAGTCTGCATTTATTTTTCAGACAAACTGCAAGTCAGAATGAGGGATTTGATATGTGTGATGTGGCTGCAAATGTCCACATTCAAGGACATGGTGCGCTGATGCATTTCAAACATACTCTGTATGGGATGGTTTATGTGGGAGAATGATCCTCATAGATACTGATAAGACCAGCCAATATAAGTTACCATGAACTCATCAAAGTGACAATTTATTAACGAATACAGTGGATTCGTGAGTGTTATGCTATTTTAAACGTAATGTAAGACACTAGTGTCACTTCTGACTAGCGGAAAGCATTAATGAGTGTGTGAACGCAGTTCATTCATAAGTTTCACTTACACTCTCTGGGACATTGCCAGATGATCAGAATTTAAACGTACAATCCTTGCCAACGGGGTGAAACCTGGAATATCCAGGCAGTAAAATTTAAAGGAGCTGTTTGTAATTTTTATAGCCTTCTGCATACTACAATGATGTCAACTGGCAAGCTTTAACATTTCCTTTTCAACCATTTCCATGCCTTATTTTAAACTGTGTGTCCCATGTGAGCTGATCCAACAGGGGGCGGAGCTCATTTCAGGGCCAGATATATGCAGATGTAGCCTTGGATGAAAAAACTATTGAGAATCACAGGTGTAATTGAGTTATAAATGACTTGTTTTACATCTATATTTTTAATATGTATGTAATGTAATGTATATACAGAATCTGTGTTGAAAAGTGTGTGTGTGTGTGTGTGTGTGTGTGTGTGTGTGTGTGTGTGTGTGTTGGTTCTAAAAGAAAGACCAGGTCCTTACTGACTGGTTTAAAAAAAAAACCTACATGAAGCATGATCTTAGATAAGCTATAGATTCGGTTTTATTCATACATCGAAGGTTGACGTATTCAAGATCACTTTACAGAATAAATTCAAAGCAAACACAAAAAGCACAAATGCTAAAAGCATCTTCCAAACATCGTCCTTTCACTGCTATCAACATGACACCGATTAGAAAAAGAAGTTCAAGAGGAAACAGTGAGGCAGGGCATAGAGAGAGGGGGGCAAGGATGTGAAGCGTGTTTTATAAGTGATATGTTTATAAGATGGGTGACAGAGAGAAGAGAGAGAGAGAGAGAGAGAGAGAGAGAGAGACCATCCTTTGTGTCTTTCTCTGGATGTAGCTGGGAATATTTTATAGCAGCTTTTCCGTTACTGCTCACTCCTAACACGAGGGATGGAGATAAAACAGGGATAAACGGGTAGACAGGGAAGACCGGGGAATTTAGATGAGAGCAGTCAGGTTATCCACACGTAGTCTTAGGTTGGTTTATCCGTACCCTAGTCCGTAGTAACAAAAAATTTTGAGTACGATCACCCTCCGGGTGGGTTTTACTCTTATGCTAGTGGGAGCGGGTGGTTTTTACTCTCATGCTGGTGGGAGCTCTCATACTGGTGGGAATCTGTGGTTTTTACTCCCATACTGGTAGGATTGGGTGGTTTTTACTCTCATGCTGATGAGATTGGGTGGTTTTCACTCTCATGCTGGTGGGAGTGGGTGGTTTTCACTCTCATGCTGATGAGATTGGGTGGTTTTTACTCTCATGCTGATGAGATTGGGTGGTTTTTACTCATGCTGGTGGGATTGGGTGGTTTTTACTCTCATGCTGGTGGGAGTGGGTGGTTTTTACTCTCATGCTGGTGGGAGTGGGTGGTCTTTGATCTTGTGCTGGTGGGAGCGGGTAGTTTTTTGCTTTCATGCTGGTAGGAGCAGGCATTTTTTACTTACATGCTGGTGGGAGTGGGTGGTTTTTACTCTCATGCTGGTGGGAGCAGGTAGTTTTTACTCTCATGCTGGTGGGAGTGGGTGGTCTTTACTCTCATGCTGGTGGGAGTGGGTGGTCTTTACTCTCATGCTGGTGGGAGTGGGTGGTCTTTACTCTCATGCCGGTCTGACTGAGCAGTTTTTACCCTCATGCAGCGCAGGATTGGTCAGAATTCTTTTAGGAGTGGGATTATAAACCAGTCCTATGCACACCTCTATTAGGAAGACAACAGGAAAATCTGAGTGAGAGAGAGAGAGAGAGAGAGAGAGAGAGAGAGAGAGAGAGAGAGAGAGAGAAGGAATATGCCCTTGCATTGTCTTTAAGTAACAGACCATTAGGAGTGTTTCATACTGAAGACAATGTGTAATTTCCCCAAACACAGTGATGTCTAATGGCAAAATCAATTACACCAGGACCATTACTGTGAGCGTCCTGAAGTGATTCACTCCCTGTGAAGCACTGAGCAGCTGATTCTGGCCATCTGAGGATCAGTAGGAATCATAGGAGCTCTACACGAGACCTGACATGAATCCTGGGTAATATCCACAGTACCCATGAGCAGAAGAAATACTAAAAAACGGAGGGTTTGTGAGTGATGCAGCTGTTCAAATTGATACCATGAGATCAGGCAGTTAGAGCTTTACTTAAAGGTTGAAAAGACCGTGTGTTAGATTTCACCCACCTGAATTTGTGCACAAGAGGGACAGGAAATACACTGTACATGTTATATTAATGCACTAAAAACTCTCACACCATGTGGTCATGTGTGTAGAAAATGAACGTACAGTGTTTCTGCTGAAAACTCACTGTTTGTTTTTCCTGTTTTTCCTTTTTGCTTTGTTTCATTCATTTGTTTTTCCTGTTTGCTTTGAATTTATTTTGTGACCTTGAGTGTGAATAAGATGAGATATAAATAATATAGACTCTAGAGCTTATTATCTAAGATTATTATATTTTTGCCCAATAGTAAAGGTTTCACTTCTCTCTCTCTCTCTCTCTCTCTCTCTCTCTCTCTCTCTCCCTCTCACACACACACACACACACACACACACACACACACACACACACACACACACACANCTCTCTCTCTCTCTCTCTCTCTCTCTCTCACACACACACACACACACACACACACACACACACACACACACACACATGCAGATGGTCTAATGATAATCATAGGATGTGGATCCTAATGTGATTTTATGTAAGTGTGTATGAGTGCCCTTTTATCACTTTTTTCTGTATCATCTATGATGTGTGTGTGTGTGTGTGTGTGTGTGTGTGTGTGTGTGTGTGTGTTTGTTCCTGGGTGTCCTCTGTGGGAGTATGTGTCCTCAGGGACTCGTATTATTAGTTGAGTAATTAAGATAAATGCGTTTTTAATTGCCAGGGCGATGTGTGTTAATGAGCTAGAGAGTGGAGATTAGCATATCCAGCACCCTTGCTTTCTTTCTGACTCATGCTTTCCCTCGCTTTTCCTCACCGAGTGCAGCTAAGAGGTTGTGTACAAGCTGTTTGGTGTATAATCACCTTGGTAATCACATACTCTGTATGATTCAGATTGGATCAAATCCTCCCGCTACATGCTCTATACAATTCTTTCCATTTCTCTCTATGAAAGGGTTTTGGGCTTTATGAGCGCTATTGCACTTGAGTTCAGAGATGTGTTTTGACTCTCAGTGTTTCACCCGCTGTTTTCTGTCTGCTTCAAAGCATTATGAGACAGCTTTGCAGCATTTCAGGTGGAAAATTTTTCTCTCAGAGTATTGAACTGTGGGTGAAACAGAGGGTAGACTCCAGTCCTGGAGAGCTGTGGTCCAGGCATAGTTTGGTGAGTTTCTCACTCAGACACATCAGCTAAAGCTGGTATTTACCTACTGAGTTGAATCTGGTGTCTCTGAGTGGGGAAAGCATTGAACTGTGCTGGGCTCTGGTCCTCCGGGCTGGAGAGGTGCTCCCTTGCCTTAAAGCAAAACAGAAATTTGAAAGAGATAGTTATTCCAACACCAACGCTGGTGCTTATGCCAGGTGTCAAACTGAAATAGGAAAATGAAATTAAATTTAATGAAGTAGAATGACTTTTTTATGAGATTGGGTTGACTCATGACATGCTTACCAAGCACATGAATCTTAAACACTTAATGAGTCATTGGAGTCAATAGGATACATAGAAACCTTTACCAGTGATTCACAAAATACCGAAAAAGTGATCATAATTTTCACTGGAGACAGAGAGATAGAATAAAACTTGCTGGAGTATGCACTGTAGTCAGTTCCAAATAGAAAATGAAACTCATTTTCTCCTCTGTTAGCCACATATAAATCAATAGGCTTTGAGAAACAATAGTGGATTCTCTTTTCTGAGAATTTCAATACTTGGAAAGGAAGTAAAGGGAAAAGTAAATATGTGTCAAAACTGTGTCTAATATATTAAGAATGGTAAATAAGAAAATGTTATTAGGGACTGTAATGACTTCTTTCTACATATGTATATGTGTGTGTGTGTGTGTGTTCTAGCTGTTCAGCTGAGGAATGGTGAGGTGTGTCTGACTAGGTCAACACAAGCATAGTGTATATATTATTTGTAGCTATTGTATTAACGTGCAGCTCTAGACTTATCCAAACTTGAGACTTATGGCACTTGTGTATCAGCTTCTTTCAGAGCTTTAAGAGCTTTGTTTGGATTCAGGTTTACTTGTAAATCACTGTGGATTAAAGTATCTGCAGAAAGAAAAAAAAGTGTAGGTATAAGGTTGTACTGAGTGCCAAGAAAGCTTTGTAAAAGCAATGAAACTGGAATACTATGAGAGAGACAGACAGAGAGAGAGTTTGAGTGTAAGTTGTCTGAGTATGTATGGTGCTGCTGGCACAATGTCACAGCTGTGACCCTCTGAGCTCCTTAAAACCGCAGGCCGCGCACACGAGTGTGTGTGTGTGCGTGTGTATGTTCTGATAGTAAGAGAAAGGCGTAAGAGATGTGTGACTTGTGTGTCCATCCTCTTGGCAGTCTTGAAAGGGTCTTCAAAGTGCACTCATGTCTGATGAATGCATGATGAAGTGCCACAGGAGAATGAATTTTCCAAAAAAACCAAACGAAAAAAAAAAAAACCTTCCCAGTTATAACCTGCTAACCCTTTCAGCTACGGTGGCCTTAAGGGCTAACGTTAAAGCCTAGTGAAATCCGCCCAGCCTCCAGAAGGAGATAAGAGGAGGATTTGAGATTCTCAGCTCCCATCAGGAACCCATTTACATAGTGAGTGGTATCTCAGCAGTTAGAGTTCTGCACTAGTGACCACATGGTTCTGAGTTCAAATCCCAGCCTTGTCAGAAAGCCATCAGGGCTTCTTTCACCATATCATGCATTTGATGAATAGATTCATCTTCCTGTTCTGGTTTAGTTATCTTAAAAGAATGGAGTCATAAGGACATGAGATGGGAGTTTAAGCCATGCTGCCTTCTTGACAGTAGTGATTCCAGTTAACATACCACAGAAGGAGAAAACATGAGCCAGCTACTTTCACAGGAAGATGCCATTTGAGTGGCATTTTCAAGAACTCTCCAGAGTCATTTGAATATTTGTAAACTCACCCCTGTTATGAGGAGTTATACTCAACCCTGCTGATTAGAGTGACCTTAGCCAAGCGCAGACGTCTGCGCTTACAGTATGATTACAGAAGAGGACAGTTATAATAACCAGTCCATAACCTGACTCTGAATTTGCATAACTTTCCCTGTATAAATTATGTTTCAGTGAAGAATATGTTGCGTTGTCCTAGTCAGAGACCCCTCACCATTCCTCAGCTGAGCAGCTAGAGCACACACACACACACACACACACACACACAGGCACACACATTACATTGTTACACCCTCTTGTCCATCTGGCAGGCACATAAGTGTAACACAGCTTTAGCACCGTTGTGTTGTTCTACAGGATCTTTTATCTAACCACTCTGTAGCTTTTCAATAAGCTACAGGAAAACTGGACTCAATCCTGATAGCTGCACTAATCCTACACACACACACACATGACCATCAATACACACAAAGAGGCTCATTTGCCACATGCTTTTTGCAGCCTATTCAGAGTAAGGCAGTAAGCTGTGACTGTTGCTGGCAACAACGTGTGTGTGATCTGGAAAATCCGCTTTTTCCATTCTTTCCCAGAAAGCATTCATGTGTGATAACTGAAAAGAACAATTCCAGCCTTTTTTAATCTTATCTTTAATGGAATCTTGTTACATCGTCTAACTCTTTTCTTAAAGTTGGCCATGTTCAGAGCAGTACAAGAGTCACACAGGTCACACTGCATTGTCAGCTGCATCCTGAGCTATTCAAATCCAGGTTCTGACACCAGAAATGTTTCTAATATGGAGAGGAGAAACATTGTGATGTCTACTTGAGGATGTATATGTCACCTGCATTTAGACATCTAGAGTCAGGTCAAGGATTCGGTCCTGATGAGCTAAATCATCTATGGACCTGTCGTAAAGAATACGGAGTACGTAATTTTTTTGCAGACTGGTCAAAGACAGTGTATTTCATGGCTTTGATTATCTCTCCTGGGTTCTGAGGGTTCTGGGTAGAGAGTTGCCTAATAAATTGTGTGTCTCTCTCTCACAGATTCTCTCTGATCATGATCACTAAAACAGACACAGCTTTCATTTTTAATCCACATCCTGGCAGACACACATAACTGTGTTTTCCTCTTTTAAATTCACTGCTGTGTCACTCTCGAGTAAAGCCTTTCAGAAATAGCCTTGATCTACTCTGTGTGTTTAGTATAATCTGTTTTAGTTTAAATAACCAGTTTAAAATTTTACCAAAAGCAGAAAAACATATAAAAAATTTTGCTAGCTGCATGGGCATTAATTCTATAATTTCAGCTGCAGTGAGTAGCTCCACCGTTCTTGGTGATAACTTCAAACACTCGTTTCGGCATGCTTGATGGAGCTGTTTCCAGGAGGCTGGTGGGAACGTTGCTCCATGTGATAAATAACACATAATATTTAGTTACAAATCCCTTGCTTGGAGTAACTGCATCAAGCTGGCGACCCACTGACATCACCAAACTATTGCCTTCTTCTTTTATGATGCTTTTCCAGTCTTTCTACCATAGCTTCATTCAGTTGTTGTTTGTTCTGGGGGCGAAATGCATGCTCAATTGGTTTAAGGTCTGGTGAGTTACTAGACCAGTCTAAACCCTCTGTTGTGTTGGCTGTATGTTTTGGGTCATTATCTTGCCGCATGATGAAGTTCCTCCCAGCTAGATTGGATGCATTTCTCTGTAGGTTGGCAGACAGAATATTTCTGTAGACTTCTGAATTCATACTGCTGCTACCATCATGAGTTAGATCATCAATAAAGATTAGTGAGGCCATTCCACGAGCAGCCATTTAAGCCCAAGCCATGACACTACCTCCACCGTGCTTGAGCGATGAGATTCTATGTTTTGGATCATGAGCAGATCCTTTCTTTCTCCACTCTGGCCACTAGTCCTGTAGTGGTTAGTCCACAGTGCTCTCACCGCTACGGCCTGGGTTTGATTCCCGCCCAGGAAACCGACCCCAGCCACTGGGGTTGTATGCAACAATGTAAATTTACAACAATGTAAATTCAAATTCAAATTCAAATTTTATCATCCCACCTGTCCAAGATACAGCCAGAGTGCTTCATGGTACCTCTTGTACATAAATGTGCCTATTGCTCAATTCATTCAAATGTACACACACTCTAACTAAGCACCATTGAAATTAGTGGAAAGTAGAGTGTTTTATGGATTCCAAAATATCATTGTTAGCATAACCCTAAAATGGCTGTACTTGTGTGCAAACATACCTACCATAAGGAGGATCCTCAAGCTGTAAGCTCCTAATACTGAGAATTAAAAAAGGCAGAAAATCTAAAGCAGTGGCATACTTCAATTGGACATCTATTGAACAGAACATGAACCTTGAAATTGTGAACGCTTCATATTAAGCCTTTCCAAATCTAATGAAATGAAGCTAATTAAATGCACACTAAACCTTGCATTAGCCTGACTGAGGGCTAGGAAAGTGCTGCTCTCATGTTACGCCTGATTAAACACCGAGTTGAAGAGTGTGTGAGTGCATCTGTGTCAAGTGTGTATGTGTGCTGGGAAAGCAAGGGTTCCATTATTGTATGGTGATGACACACATCGGATAAAACACTAAATGGTTCCAACTCATTTACATGAGATTTCTGGCATAAATTCATACATGGGGTTTA
Source organism: Pangasius macronema (assembly GCA_037577455.1). Taxonomy (NCBI): domain Eukaryota; kingdom Metazoa; phylum Chordata; class Actinopteri; order Siluriformes; family Pangasiidae; genus Pangasius; species Pangasius macronema. The sequence goes on along the minus strand of CM074947.1, from coordinate 27,457,467 downwards.
TTAGGTTCTAGCTTGATTTGTGAGCTTGATACTTCTGCCCTATGTTAGGGTATAATTGGATTTTTTTTAGCTCCTTGGACACCTCAAACTGTGTTTTTATTATATACTGACTTTCTAACTAGCTAGTGTGCTAGGTAAGGGATACGACCTGCAGAGACAGATGAACAGTAGTTTCTTCAAGAAGCCAATTTTTCTTGAATGCTGCAGAAGTGACTTTTTTTTATAGTATTTTCAGATTTAGATTTATAATTCATTCTATATTAATAATTGATTGGTATGAAAACCGTAAATGTTTGAGTGTTATGTCTATTGTAGATGTGTGTGTGTGTGTGTGTGTGTGTGTGCGTGTGCGTGTGTGCGTAAGTTCAGTCACATGTGTGAGTTGTGGATGGCTCAGCTTCTCATTTTCCAGCTCACTACTGGCAATAATGTGAAAGCTTTGGCAATCTGCCCATGTTCCACACCTATGTATTGACCTCTACACACACACACACACACACACACACACACACACACACACACACACACACTATTTACTCTTATTTATTTGTTCTTTTGTGGAAATTCAAACATATTCTGTTTTAACATAAAATCCACAGTGCATTAAATGTCATCATTAAATTTAGCTTTGGCTAACAGCAAACACTTACAGATTTGTGCACATCAATTTGAAATTTATGACCAATAACTTGCTTTATGTTGAACAGATCTGTTGTCCTAAGTATGGCTTTGTTCACACAACCTGCACAATTATGGAGTGTGTGTACTTACCATTTTGCAAAACGTTCATTTTCAGTGGCAGGATTAACTTCATGTGAGTTCATTTGAAACCTGAGGACTGCAGAAAACCCCAATTTTATTTAATACATTTAATGTTCCATATGTTTCATTTTTTTTTCATTGATTTCTTCTATAGGGTTTATCACTTTTTCAAAGTCAGTAATCACCCTCAGTCTCGATAAGTTGTGGCTCCAGTAATCCCTAATATTTTGAAAATTTTAGTAGATATGGCCTTTAATTTTGCACATGTAGTGTTTCTGAGAGACGCTGTTAGAGAGCAGTGATTCGGAGCTTATTATGGCCCGGATCTGCTCTGTTACTTCTGAAAAACTATGCAATCTTCTGCTGTGATTGTGTTCATGCATGTGTAAAAAAAGTTTACACGCACATGCACACATGCATAAGCAGTTCGCACATGTATTAAATGATACATGCATGCAGATTAGATGCTCTGCTTTCTGTGCTGTGTGTGCATTCCCTCTTACACCAGCTTGTATGTCTTTGGCTTACGGACATTCCTTTATCTTGTTAAATGTGCATGTGTGTGTGTGTGTGTGTGTGTGTGTGTGTTATTGTAGAGTTCCCGCCTCCGCAGGTGTGAGTGACAGGTGAGGGGGCAGTGGGCCGTTCATAACACGGCTGTTGCGTTATATTGCCATTCTGGTCAAGCACACGAAGCAATTTCGAAGCCATCGTGGATGCATTGACCCTCTCTGTATGACTGGTCACTAAACACGTGTCACTCAGCTTCTTGATTGGACCGTCAAGATTCATGAAGTAAGGCTGGGCTTAGATCAATCCCATTCTCACTTTCAAGGTTAACTCTACAGAAATTTCCAATCACTCAGCAAATTTTTCATAGTTGCCTACTTTGAAATGATTAGGTGTATATTAAACCGTAAAGTGACGTAAGTCAACAATCATCATACTGTCGTTTGTCTAAAAATACCGAGTCAACAAGGTCGTGTTCCGTAATATGCTCGTTAACACCATTGTGTTGATATTCTGCATTTGCACGTTTTGCTATTTCTTTGGTTAGAAATTAATGCAGGGGTGTGGCATTAAAAATCTGTCAGCGCATTAGGATTTTTGACCCCTTTTGGACAAAAGAAATGAAAGAAAAAGCTCCAATAACTCTTTGTGTATATAAAACTGTAACATATAATGTGAATAGATACACGTTGGTTTTTGTAATTTGCTAATTAGATTTAGCACCCTGCACTACACAAAACGAGTGACTTATTGAGAAGTATTTTGCTGTATTCAATGTCTCAGGATAACACTCAGATATATTTATAGAAAAACTGACATGATCTCTGAAATCATCTTTAGTCCTATTCGCTGTAATTAGTTTTTCAGAATGACAGCTGTGATAAAATATTTGCACATCTCCTCTGTGATAAAGCTCTTGCATCCAGACGGCTATAAATTAATTCTGTCAACTTCCTGTCCTCCAGAACTGTCTGTTTGCAACTCAAACATTGATGTGTTCACATTAGTGTAGAATTCAGTTATTTACAGAACATCACAACCATGGTACCATTGCATAAGCAAATATAAGGTGAGGCTTTATACCGGCTTTAGCTACCATTGTAATGGTCAATTTAATCAGCTTGTGGAACTGGTGCTCTTTTTTTGGTTTTCTTTTAGTTTTTCTAATAGCTTATCAGTGGAGATAATTAAATTAAATTCAATTAAATCCATACATCCCAGTTCACCACAACACTCTATGCCTGTGAACCCTCCAAACCTGCCCCTGTACCTAGAAAAAACTATTCACAAAAGGCTTGACTAAACAAACATGTTTTCAGCCTAGACTTAAACACTGAGACTGTGTCTGAGC
>CM074947.1:27422316-27434574 GCA_037577455.1 Pangasius macronema | reverse complement strand
AATGGCAATACAACAAAACATTTTGATTGTTCAAGTGTGGTTTTTATCTGGGTTTCTGTTTATCTGGGGGTGGCCCAACACCCCCCCCTTAAACGGCCCCCCCCCCCCCCCCCCTTCCCCTCAGTTGTGGAACATTCCGGTCTGTCTGCGAAAAAAGCGTTCCCATACCACAAAGTGAGATGAACTCCTCCTGATCCCTGGCTACTGATACAGGTGGAAAACGTGTGCAGGTGGGTGTAGACGGAGAAGGTGGGTGTTCTCTCCTTGTCCTCGGGGCCACAGAGAAAGCAGGGAGGATGGAGAAAAAGACAAGTGCAAGGCATTTCAGGGGGGCTGAGAAAGACAATATCTCTCCATCCTACAAAGGCTGGAAGTCAGGTGACTCTGGGATAGGCTCTGCAAAACAGATAACACATTAGTATACACACACATACGCACACATTCTCATAGTAACATCTTTTTCTGTAAAGACACACACACACACTACACACATCATGTCAGTATTTTTTTGTATTTAGTAGTTCCTGAAATTTTATCTTATGTGTTTCTATGGAACCAGATTTGTCATTAAACGCAGACACATTGTCATTAAATGCAGACACTGTGGCAAAAAAAACCTTAAAGCTACAGCTTTACTTCTGACTGTTACAAAGCACTGACACTGGAGACTCCTTCCAAAATGTTAAATAAACATCTCCTAACAGAAAACGTCACCATATCATCTTTTAAGCAGTGTACGTGGATCATCTGCTATATAAGTCCCTGTGAATAAGCTGTTTCTATAGAAATGACAACGTATTAGAACCAGCGGATTAGGTTACACCTATGATCTGAGTTTCAACCGGAACTACAACACACAGAGCCATAACACTGTTTGCCTTGTAGCTTGTAACACTCTGTCCCTCTTGTGTGTAAGTTTGTGTTACGACAGATAACCGAAGCGTGGAGCAACAAAAGAAATGCCACAAAACCCTTTCCCAGAAATCAGTGATTGCAGGAACAGAGCAGAAAAACAGAAGTGGGTCGTTGTGTAACTGTGTACAGTTGTGAAAATGAGCGGCGAGTAAAAGGTCGGAGGCGAGGTGGGGGAAAATCTAAATTTCTTCTGCTCTCCTTCAGGCTTCCACATTATAGCTCGGCACACTGCTCTAATTGTGATGTTGGTTCATTGGCATTGTTACTACACACTGGCATTCTCTCTTCATTCATTACATGATCCCGTCTGCAAAGCATTTCACACAGCGTTAGACCTCTAAGCTCGATGAGCGCTCATGCCAAATTGCAGATATTAACCCAGATTTCACATTATAAGGTGTGATTATCATTAGTACTGTGAGCCTTATGAGCTCCTGATTAGAAAATATAGCAGGCATCTTTCGTTAATTTTTTTTCTAATTTCATTTCTGTTGCTTTAAAAGGATTTATTCTTTAATGAAAGCTTCCTCATAAACACCACGCATGCTCTGCAGTTCAGCTTGCCAGACCCCTGGCTATTGTTGTGCTTAATCAGCATTAGAGCTGAAACAGCATTTGAGTTTCTCTTCCATTTTTCTAAAAGTCAAGCTACATTGAAAATGAGGTTCATGAGAAACAAAATGGGAACTAAAAGTCGGCAGTAGAGACCTGATGGTTGATCTGATGGTTGATAAACACAAATTGGAATTGTATCTTGACAGATTTGTCATGATTAATTAGAATATCCGTGTGTTTTTGGTGCCTTCAGAATCGCAGCTCTTGTTTGTGAGTCACACACTTGAAATAAACGTAAAGTCGATTTCGTGGTCATTGTGTCAGTCACTGATGTCAACAGTGACAGAAAATGCGAAATAGTTTCGAAGTGGCTAAGGGTGTACAGAGCAAACAAGGTTTGTTTTTCTTTATCTTAATGATAATGTAGCAATTAGCAAATAGCAATTAGCTCTGAAGAGGAACTTTAATGCCTTCTAGTGACAGATTATAAACAGGATGAAGCTGCAAGAAGTCATGCTATTGCGTGTGTATATGTGTGTGTTTAACCTTACTGCTGACTAATTTTCATTGGAAATGTTGTAAACACTATGCTGTTGTGTAGACCAGTAAAACCTGTCGTAGTGTGCAGACTGGACACTATTGTGTGTGTGTGTGTGTGTGTGTGTGTGTTAGGGTTGTAAGAACAAATTTCACTGTTCAAATACTATTTGAATTTTCATAATATTTGCATATTCAAAGCCATTCACATGTCCATATCTGAATGTTGACTGTTGTCCCATGTTCTCCTTTTTTTAATCACATACCAATTTTCTAAGTAGATATTAAAATAGAACAAAGTCCTAAACCTATTATCATATGCAAGCAGTTAATTTCAAGAAGGCACTTATTGGAGTCACTCTCCCTGTAGTTGAATCTTGTAAAGTGCACTAATGGTCAAATAATGCACAACTATTTTGTCTCTTACCATGCGCAGGGAAAAACACGTCTCCATGTGGGTTTGGGCTAAAGGGGGTGCCTGGGTCGGACAGAAGGTGGCGTCCTGTTTCAGATGTCTGGCGCGTCAGAATCTGAGCCACGATGCGAGATGGTAGCTGTGGAGAACCTCCCATGTACACAGGGTTCTCGTGGCCTTGAGCCTCACTGGAGAGAGAAGCAGAATAACATAACAATTAAAGGGCAGTTACATTATAAACCATTATAAACCAAAATGTTTTATTAACACAGTTGTCCCATTTCACAAATGTAGCCAGGAAGTGTTTGGTGTCTGAAGTTTCTTTCATTTTACTCTGGAGCTACTAATGGAGAATAATACCCTAACCCTAACCCATTCCTGAATCACCAAAAACTCAAACGCCACACCCTGTACTTGTTCAGAGTGTCACCAAACTATGTGCTATGAAAGGAAGTGATTCCGGTTTCTAGATGGCTGCTACTACTTTATATTTGTCTAAGTTTAGATAACTGTCCCAAATAGTCATTGCACTGGAGCAGGACAAAATATATCGCTGGATCTCCTCCAGGTCTGCACAGTGGTGCTGGATGTTTTTTCAACCTAATTGCCAAAATGTTTTGGTTATTAAATCAAAATATGGTAGTTAACACCACAGAACTTCAGGCTTTGGACTACTGAACTCCTGATCAGAAGGTTGAGAGTTCAAATCCCGTTACCACTAAGCAGCTAACTGTAAGTCACCTTGGATCTGCCATGAATGTAATCTTTAACAGGCAGCCACTGGATGAATTGTTTTTTGATGTCTTCATTGGTAGCTTGGAAGGGAGCTGGGTTCTTGCAAACAGATTCAACACGCATAATCAGACTGTGTTTGTACACACAGAAGTAGGGGTACTCCCATCCAGTCAATGGTGACAGTAGCTAATTTTAAGCAGTAGTACATCCAGATTGTAACAGATAGTCTTCAGTGGTGTTAATAGCTGCTCGGCCCAGATTTGGATGCAACTCTTGGGACTATTTCATGACACCCATGATCACCCGGCCCAAACATGCTTTCTGTCACGTACTGTCAGAAACCACATAAGCATGTCTGAGATTACTTAACAACTCAATGTGGTTTGAGGTAGATGTGTGATGATTTACACACACAGTTTACATAGTGCTACAGTGGAGACTATAAGCTTCTCTTAATTGTTAGATACGTTGGTGTCTTGGCTCATTTATGGCATTTAACACAGTGCACTGCCAAAAAAGAGAACTTCACACACCAAGCATGTCTTTGTTTATATTTGGGGATAAAGGCAAACTGTGTGCATTTCATTTTTAGTCAAACTATTGTTTTACAGCAGCTGATTTAGTGTCTGTGTGGGAACTCACCTGTCCATGCGAACTAGCTCGTGTGCACCTGTGAGAAACAGGAAGTGGAAACTGGTCATTGTGTGAAGGAATATCGGTGACTACGATTTCCTGTAGCCGTAATATACTACAATGCAGCATTGTGCAGGATGTGAGGCCAAACATGCAAACAAAGCTTTCAAGCCACTTATAGTAAGGTCTGAAGGATCCTGGGAGTCCACTAGTTATTAAAAACTAAACTGTAAGAGATGTTCTGTACACACAAAATGTGTTGTCATGACTGACACCAGACATTGACTCATTTAGTATTGCTTGCTATGCGTTATGTATGACGTGCCATAACTACTGCATTCAGCCAATAATAAACTGTTTTAACTCGCTACTGAAGAATATTTGTACCCAGCAGTACACGAAACCAATCATGTGTTTATACTCACGCCGGCTGCTGTGGGTTCTTTGTCTTTGGCGGTACACCAGGACCAGTAAGACAGGAAGACACAAAATACCCATAATGCATGCAGCTGTAGCCAGACCTGCAGCCACTGTACCTAAAGGATGATAAAGAGTAATACAATTTATGCTTTCGAAACAGGAAGCCGAACAGTTGATCATGTGACATCATAGAGACGTAAACAAGACATAATTGTCTCGTTTCAAATTACTAAAGTGACACTGCAACTACAATTAGCATCAATCACTAATCATACAGCATATTCTTTGTTGTGTTCATTATACCTTGGGGAGGTGGTGACGCCAGCTGTGTGCACTTCAGACTGTTGTTGCGACCTGGGGAAGACATATGATGGTGGACGTTATTTAAACTACACACAATCGCTAATAATATAAATACAATAGTGACCAATGAGTCAAAAAGCAAGACATGGTTTTAATCAGTTAAAAACAACAGTTTGGCTCATTGATACCATTCACAAATTATTACTATTAATCTGTATTAAAAGCACAATCACCATATATAATTATATATAATTCTCAAATCTGATTGGTCAGAAGGTGGTAATTAATCTTCTATAACAGCACCTCTGACAGTAATGTTGGTTGTAATTCAAATTATAAACTATAAACTGATTAAAAAAAAAAAGTATGTCAACATGTTCTTTAATTAGTAAAAAAAAAATGTTGCCAAATTGCTGTGGTGTAAGAGGAATAAAACACATTGGATAATGCTGATACAGGAAAATAATCAAGGTGTGGTACCATTCAGGGTGGTAAAAGCATGTGGTGTTTTGCGACACTGGATGTGTGTTAACAGTTGCCATTGCCGCAATAGGCAAAAAAACCCAGCATGTTTAATTACATACTGTAAGAGGACCTTTCTAAGCTGTAAATATGTTCTTAAAGACTAGGTAATAGTTTTTAATTACAGGAAATAACAGTTGGCAGTGAACGTAGACTGCCTCTTTCTTACGTGGTGTGATGGTAAGCATCATGTGGCTGTGCGCCCGCTGCTGCACGACTGGCTTGTGCTTGCTTTCCTGCAGTATGTCCAGTGCCAGGCAGCAGTAGCGTCCCTGGCTGGCCTGTGTCACACCCAGCAGCGTGACACTGAAAGACTTGGCCTGAGCTCCGTGCACTACAGAGTTGCTGTGCTGCAGGCGATCATGACACCGCTGGTCCATGTGAGGCGTGTAGAGCCAGACGTGCTGCAGTCGGTCAGCTGGATGCTCCAGAGCGCCGGACTGTTCACATACCATCGTGACGTTGGCACCTTCCGGGCAAATGTAGGAGACGTACGGCACTGAGACACTGAGCGAGTGGGCGTGGTATTCAATGTTACCTGGAGATGGAAACACAAAAGATAAATAATAATTACAATTTACAACTTTGCTTTCAACCAAAATTTATTAGTGTTTCTTCTATGCTGACAAAAACCTAAATAATTTTTAGATATTTTGAATAACTTTGATTAAACAAACTCTTTATTTTATATTGGCCAATAGCATTTTAGGGCATCATTATCTTGTCATCTTAATGTCTGACTGTGTGTGTGTTTGTGTGTTTGTGTGTGTGTATATAAATGTATATAATATATAATATAAGAGAAGACCAGAGTTAAAGGGGCAGTACATTGTTAAGTAATGCACAGCACACTGTGATTAAATGACTTGCTGTTGTTGCTTGAGCACAGTTTCATGCATATACAAATGTTCAGACATGAGTGTTTGCGGTCATTTCCTGAGCGGTGTAGGAGTGCAGGTGTGTATGCGTGTGCATGACTGAAGCATACTGAAAGAGCACACGGCCTACATCCACCAGTCAACTATAGCTCATTTACTAGACTGTGATTCATTCCACCTGTGCCAGTGTGTGTGTGTGTGTGTTAAGATGCTGAGCTGGCATTTCAATCAAAATGTCAAAATGTCACGCCATTATCGACTTGACTCAGCCAAGAAAAGACAAAAGTACCTACCTATCGTTAAATTTCAGAATGCTTACTTGGTAGCATTTGAGAGGAAAGTTTCAAAACTAAACTAGAAGATAAAATGTTGGTTTAGGGTTAGACAGTCAAAAGGATAAAACATAGGAAAGTAAAAAACTCATGCTATATATGCAAAAACTGTCAGCTGCCAGCTGATATTACTGCCAGCTACTATTTCAGGCATCGTAAAACTATACTAGCAAACTCAGCGAAACTCTCCTCTTCTTTTTTTCCATTTGCTCCTTCCTCCATCTCTCTGTGACATTTGTTCTGCTCAGTTTTTTGTTTTTTTTTGCTGAGCTCTTTAAATCTCCAAGGTTCCTCCTAAGTTTCACAGGTTTTGGTGAGCAACACTCAGTTACCCCCATACGTGTCCACAAGCACACACAGACTGCACAGAACTGCTGACCCTGTCAAGTGTCAGCTTCAGTATTCAGGTTAAATTCATATTAGCAGAAGTCTGAGTACAGGTGATACACTTACAAGAAACGATCTTGTATAACAAGCTGACACTTCTTGTAAGCTTTTAGTGTTTTTCAGCGGTACTGGAAAATATGTGAGGTGAAGTGGAGCTACTGTTACCACCCTGATGTTGCTTATTTTCCTATAACAGTACATCCCCACACATTTTGTTCCTGTTATATCACAGGATTTTGCCAATGATTACAAGTTTTAGATATTAAAAAAATCTATTTATTGAATTTTTCCTTTTTTCCCATCATGTTTAATGTGGTGGAACATCCAAGAAACAAATCATCACTTGTGTTTTAAACAGTTGTTCCCTTACCAGTTTGTCTTTTTCTCTTTCTTGAATTTTGCTAACAATGCTACTGCGCCACCATGTTCACAGTTAGCTAGGCTAAACGCTAAGACACCATTAGGTTTTGTACAGCATCAAATGTGTATGAACTTTGGGCAGGGTCATTTTCTCTATGAATTGATGAGCCTTCTCTCTATACTGGTCAAAGTTGACTCTGGGGATAGTGAGGGGTTTCTATTTAAAGAAAAATAACTGTGTGTGTGTGTGTTTCAGTTTTATGTAAACTGTGAAGCTGAGAGGAAAAAGATTGGAGTGTGTAGATTATAAATATCCCTTTTTGTCTTGAATAATACAAATTTTAATAAAACCAAAACATTTCCCTACTATTCACCCTGTATATTCAGTAATCAGTATCTGTATATCTGCCTGTTTTTGTATAGCAGTCTTATGAGTCATGAACTCAACCACACCCAACAGTCCAGTGGCTTTAAAATTACACATCTGTTCGCTGATTCAGGGTTCACTACATTACACTCAGATTATTTCTAGGTTAAAATAAGCAGTGTGGGAAATCCAGCAGTCCTGATGCCCCACGATTCAGCGTTCACAAATGACTCATTTAACATTCGTCCCTGTGCCCAAGCAATGACACTTTCAGTAAGTGCGACCGCAGCATTGCCGTGCTGTCATAGTGGGTGTGTGTGTGTTTGTGCATATGATCATGATAAACACTGATAAATTTCTGTGTAACATCTGCATGATATTAACTGCAGAGGAATACCAGTGGGGGAACAGATACAGAGAGCAGAGACACACATGCATACACACAGAGAGAGAGAGAGAGGGAGAGAGAGAGAGAGAGGGCAGTGCAGACTACAGAAGGAGCCTTCCGGATGTTTATAAGTGATAGAGACGTTGTGCTGGTATTTGGAGGGGCAGAGACTTCCTTCCTGCGCTGGTCTTGGCTTGCAAGGCGCTCCTAATAAAACTACACCACCCGAGAGATTACAACACCCCGCTTCCATGGAAACTAGTGGAGTTTAATGTTTAAAAAAAGATCTTCCATGTCTGCAAATCATCCCCTCTTTAATGCAAAAGCACCTCAATCCTAAATTAACTAAATGGCTCATGGCTTTGTTAGCCTGTGATCATTTTATAAATGCTACTTTAAATCCATGTGCACTCGCAGCATTGTATTCTTCTTAATGTAAGCAATCCCATAATTCTGTTCACCAGATCAGTGTTCCGTGAAGGTTTTAACAAACAGGGCAGCCTGAACTACCACTTTGAGCAAGGAGAACATTTACAAACTGCCTCATATGGCCCTCATTCCAAGGTTAAAATAAACTAACTTGTGTAAAACAGTCTCACAGTTGTGCAGCTAGTCTGCTAGCTGTCATGGTTCCTTTACGATTAAAATGTTGTCCAGTGAAACAAGGACCTTCAAAGGATGTGCTTACTAAAGTAACTGCCTCCAGAATGGGACGTTTAAGCTTGCATTACACAGATTAAACAAATAAACACATTTTGATTTGCTTTAATTTTGATTTAAGATTTTGCTCCCATTCACAAATTGTACGTTCAATGCTACTTAGCAATGCTACTTAGCCTAAGAGGTGCCTGAATTGGTTCCCATATGCAGATATATATACAGGATAGGAACTGTTTAGCTCTTTTAACCTAAGTGGTAAGTTGTCAGGGCGAGTGTTTGTGTGTGTGTGTGTGTGTGTGTGTGTGTGTGTGTGTGTGTGTGTGTGTGTGTGTGTGCGCGTGTGTGTCTGGCCATCAGGAAGAGCAATAGGAAAAGCATGCTGTGTGATTGCAAGTAGCCGCGGGCCCTGTGCCTGTTCCTGTCTCTCACACTGACAATAGAGTCAAATCTGATTCAGTTCCAATCCATTATTCTCATTTTTCCTAATCTTCCCAATCTGTGGCCATTACTACCCCTGCTGGAGGCCCATTTCTACTCAAAGGAGAGCTTTCACATATTACTTTAAAGCAGCATTATGTTGACTGGTGCAAAGACCCTGCCACTGGTGACCTCACATCACTCTGCCTGTCCTGCGCAAATGTGACGAGACTAGAGCCTGATTCCCTGATTACACTGTGTCACTGATACAAAGGCTCATTGCAAGCAAGCTTTAATTGCGTGAAGTATTAACCGTGAACTGTTTCAGGAAGACTCACTCATGCTGGCCTCAGAGTCAGACACAACATAAAGCAAAATGATGAGGAAATGCAATTTACAGTGAGCACATTACAGTGATAGATTCTCTAGTGTATTGCTGATGTGTTTAAAGATTACATGTGCCCTATGGAAAATTGCTATGGAGATAAACTTGAGCAGTGACAGATAATAGCTGATACTGACATTTGTTTTATCGATGAATTTCTGGCAGTCGGCAGCCGAGAAAACCTAGGAAGCCTAAATCAGTTGCGATTGGTTATGGACAGCAGTCAGTGTCAATAGAGTGGAGTCTGATCTAGCAGTGTTCTTAGAAAAGATCTAACCACTTACCCAATGTTAGCAAGCGACAGGAAACCAATCGATTTCTATGCATGTGCATGACATACCACCTCAATTTCACTGATAGCAACAAACAAAAAAAGAAAATTTAAACTGAGATCTTATCAATCCGATGCAAATGAGGTATGATGTGGTAAAGTGATAAACCCAAACATTTGGCTTGAACGATGCCTTCATTTGCACATGTGGTCCCATGTTTCTTCAGTTCCCCACTCATAACTTTGAACTTTGTTCCTACCTACAATCAGTTCCCATTTGCTGTTTGACAGCTGAAACTGTGGTTTCATTTTGTCCTGTCACATACAACTTCTTATTAAATGTGTATAGACACGTTACAACAAAAATAACACTTGGAAGGAAGTAGCAGAGATCTCTGGTGCCTCTGGTGAGTTTATATAGCGATTACAGTTAGCTTGATTTGCTAATCTACCAACAAAGCTAGCACGAAGCCTAGCACATAACATGAAAATCAAGCAACCAATTTTCATACCAATTAGTGAATTATTTACTTTGCGTTTAAATAGTTGGCATGTTTCGATGGTATATTGCTATTGCATTTGGATACTGTTTTGCTAATTTATCGTGATATTGATATAATGTCGTCTAATTGCCCAGCTCTGATGGCCTGTGTGTAAAGTCTATTGACTAAAAAACTATGGAAAGTACTCTATTGAAATCTTTAACCTAATAGGTTTATGTTCCTCTACTGTTTCAGTCTTTACTGTAAACCCAAAGCCAATACTAGCATACACACGCAGACACTCACACACACACAGGCTTGTTGAAAGGTGTCAGTAGGAGCATTGAGGGGGTCCACTGCTTTCACCTAACATTAAACACTTTACAGTACTGCCATGCTGCTTAATGATAAATTAATCCACACCATTTCTCACAATAAACACAGTTTTAATGGTTTGCCTTTAGTAAAAGGTTGTGAGATCAAGTCCCAGAACAGCCAGAGGGTTGTGCCCTTGAGAAAGAACTTTAATCTTGGATTGGATTAGATTCTGCATCTGATGTCTAATTACTGAACTTTAGAAATAAACGATATAATATTAAAGATAAAATATTGTGTAGGCTGCAATTTAAATAGTTTAGTGTTAAGGCAGAACTGAACCAAATACAGAACCATTTCTGTTGTAGTGGGGACTATAGAGATATTCCAGTGATTCAGGCCACAACGCGTTTTGCGTCAGTAGGGTAGCTATGCAGTCACACTGTGATGGTAAAAATGCATATTACTTTTACTGCAAATCAGAAATGAATCACTGTGGTGGACACTGTTTCCAAAGCAAAGGCTGAAAAACACAAGGCTCCCTTTTGATATACACTAAGCAGCAACATGCCCTCCAATCTATAATTACATCAGTCTGCTTTAAAGATATGGACAAATCAGTACGGTCTATTCAGGGGTCCCTACTGAACTCTGGAAAGTCAGCATGTGCTGACCTGCCTGGGATAAGCAAAGCCCAGCTGGATGCGGAGGAGCTCCCCAGCTGTGCTCCTCAGCTCCATATCCGCACTCCCTCACAATCAATCCAGTGCTGCTCATTAGCGCCAAACAAGCATGACCACTCGCACTTATCTTTACCCTAAATCTCCTCAAGGACACACTGCTTCTGTCCTTCACACAGGCCAGGATTTGGGTGTGAACATCTGGCTAAAAATGGCATTTGGAGTTGTTTGTTGGGGTCAAACAGGAGAGCTACACGGAAGTAACCAGCGCGCTGTTTTGGTTTGAGAGGATCTACAGAGGATTCACCAACGAGTCGATTCCCTACAGTAACTCTTTAATGAGTCGAGTGAACGAATCAATTGTTTTGGGAAACTTTTTTACTTATGTATTTTTTCACTACGTCATGTACAGCGTTTCCATCTCTAATAATATTTTAAAATTTACTTATAAGCTGTTTTTTTTTCTTTTTCTCTCAGCCTATATTTATAGTGTCACCATTTACATTTAAATGTTTCTCTATGTACATAAATTACTAAATCGCTTAGTATTGTATGTACATGCAGCCTACGCAATATCCTGTTTCCGGGAGTTTTTCTGCCTGGTTTATTTGGTGGTGAATCAAATGAATCAAATACAAGCTGATGTCGACTCATTTAAAGGGTTTGTTCAGAAGACCGGAGTCCCTGGCAGATGTTCAGGGGCGGAACCTGGACGGTTCAGAGATAACAATCCAGCTGAAAGCAAAGCTGTGGCATGGGGAAACGTTTCCACTTCGGGATTGGTATTTCTGATTTTTTCCTCCCTGCACAACCGCGTTATAAACTTCACACATGCAGGGGAGAAGGAAAAAGAGCAGAACTGCAGTTGCCTTCGCGTTTCATCAGTTTTACAGAGGCGGAAAAATAAGACTAAGCTTGCACAAACTCCAGCTGTTATGCAATAACGCTTCATGTGGCAACTTTCAGTTCAACAACTGTTTGAGTAACAGGCGACGTTTCTAACATGACCTTTAAAAAACCCTTTAAAAAGTGACTGGAGTAAATATGTCACGTATCAGTGAGCTTAATAAGTGCACTTAATGTGCTGTAATCCAGTGTTTCAGTAATGTAGCGCCTCATTTACCCAGCAGCATGACTGAACTCTGTGACTACACTGACCACAGCAACAAAATCCTCAGCTCATCAACACTCTGAGTGTGTGTGTGTGTGTGTGTGTGTGTGTGTGTGTGTGTGTGTGTGTGTGTTAAATGAACGCCTGCAGTATTACAGTAACATCAGGGTGAGGCAATAATTACAGTGCT
>CM074947.1:27405736-27420293 GCA_037577455.1 Pangasius macronema | reverse complement strand
AAGTGACTGGAGTAAATATGTCACGTATCAGTGAGCTTAATAAGTGCACTTAATGTGCTGTAATCCAGTGTTTCAGTGATGTAGCGCCTCATTTACCCAGCAGCATGACTGAACTTTGTGACTACACTGACCACAGCAACAAAATCCTCAGCTCATCAACACTCTGAGTGTGTGTGTGTGTGTGTGTTAAATGAACGCCTGCAGTATTACAGTAACATCAGGGTGAGGCAATAATTACAGTGCTGCTCTAATTCTCAATGCCACACTCATGCGCCTTAAATCATTAAACCAGTCAAGGTGGAGGCGCATCTGGCTAAAACCTGTTGCTCCTGCTGAAAGGCCTGACTTTTATTGACAGCCTGCAGGTGGGAAAAGTGTATAGTGTCTCTCTCTCACTCTCTCTCTCTCTCTCTCTCTCACTCACACACACATACACATACACATAAACACACACAAACACACACACACGCCCGGGCTCGCCACTTTACAGCCGCTTACCTTCAACAGCCATGACGATGTGAAGGCAAAGCAACACAGCCGAGAACAACTCCATCTCTACTGCAGGTCCACTCCTTGTACGTTTCCTTAAACTTCTTGAATGACACTACTCCTGCGTTTGATTGTAAGCAGTCAACCAGAACCGTCGGGTTTCTGACAAGTAAACTTTTTTTTTTTTTGCGGGTTTTTTTTTTTTCCGGCACAGCGCGTCCTCGCGACTTATATGCGTGTCGACGACTCAAATGAGTGACCAGAGCACGAGAGAGAGAGAGAGAGAGAGAGAGAGTCTCTCACACACACACACACACACACACACACACACGTATCCGCCCCTGGGGCCAGCCCATCCCCTGCCTGCCTGCCTATCTATGTTTCTTTAAATTAAACTTACATAGATGAAAATAGATGACATAGATTTAAAAAAAAAAAAAAAACACCTTTGGATTGCTAATCCCACCAATGTTAGGTACATAAGCTAAATATGTAGCTTGTGATCACTTTATAATGATTTATTTTTACCTTTAAAGCCTTATACCTTTTCAATCACTCAAAAATATTGATATTCATTTATTTAGTAATAATGTTTAAATACTATTACTACTACTGATGATGATGATGATGATGATGATAATAATAATAAGAAGAAGAAGAAGAAGAAGAAGAAAAATTATGGACCCCACTGTGGTTCCCAACATTGATTTAAAGGTACCATTATGTGTACTTAATAAATATCTACATAAACAATTAAATAAGAAAAAGTCAACATTTTATAAGACGTTTTGCAAATGCATACAGAATTTGCTTCTACTGTAAAACTTAGAGTTTAAATTTGATGCTGTAGGTGTGAACTAAACCTGGGGTTTTTGTTTTGTACTCATTTAGAGAACTAATACCAATGAAATTGAAATTGAACTCTTAACATGCTTGACAAATCACTAGACTAGACAAATTGTACTTCTTTCCCTCCACCACACATTATCACCCACTGGGGACTTATGTAATTTGATGATGATAGAAAATGAGAATAAAATGTAGTCAGATAGTTTTGAGTGTGTGTGTGTGTGTGTGTGTGTGTGTGTGTGTGTGTGTGTATGTGTGTTTATCAGCATGTCAAACAGGCCAAACAGGAATGAACAAGAAACACACTTCATTTTCGGGATGTACTATTCAAATGTATTAGTTTCACAACTGGTTTCACATTAACCAAACCCAAGTAAATGAACATTACGTGAATGCACGTAATCAGCAATGTGAAGGTTGAGCCATGGAAATAAAGAAATAGACAGGCATATCCCTATGAAAGACTGTTTCAGCATTTAAATGAGTGCGAGGGAAAGTGAAAAGAATGGGTTTCACTGCTATGACTAAAGCGAGCACTACAGATGACTATACATTTCCATATCAAATGGTGGATAATGTGTTTCGGACAAAACAGACTTGATATGTTGATGTGTGTGTTTAGGTTTAATTTCATAGTCTTATTCTTGTCTGGCCACCACAAGCCACCAGAACATCTTCAATGTTCCTTGACACATAAGTAAAATGAATAAAGATAAATAAATAAATAAATAGTGTGGTTTAAAGATCGTATCAAGACCATCAATAATATCAACAACTAATGCGTTATTAGTTTTAAATTATATGCTTTAAATGTCATTAAAGCCTCATAGCCATGTATTGGATATTTATACCACAGCGCTGTTGAATTCTCCATTCTGATTGGTCAGAAATTATTGATGAATTTTTTACAACAGCAGCTCTGACAGTAGTTCCAACTAAAGGACAAATCACGGGTTTATATTCATGTGCTCATTGTAATAAGTTATTGTTCCTATAGGTTAATAACATCTCCTTCACAGGGACTTGCATGGCAGAGGCTCCACAGAATCTAAACCTAATAATAGATGGTAATTTTTTCCAATGAATTACTTATGTGTATTAGTAACATTAGTAAAAACCTTCCTCAGAGGTGACAGTCAGGAAACTAAGAAACAGGTTCTGCTGAAGGAGAGTCTGCACAAAACAGGACTTTGTGCTTTTTGGTTTCTTGGAAACATTACAAACTGCATTTATTTCTGTCTTTTTGTCTTATTGAAGAGACAGAAAAGAGAAGCTGGTGAAGGAATGACTGTTTATAACTACTGTAGCATAATTTATAATAGGAACTATCTTGCTTGCTGATGTTGCACAACATGACACGTATCCAGTATTATGCATCACTCTTTAATACATTTACAAATTGCTCAAAATTGCTGTGGTAAAAGAGGAATAAAATACTAATGATTGAGCTGGAATCTCTGACTAGATGTTTCTGTTCACACTGTTTAGAAAATAAAACCTGTAATTATCTTTTACCCCAATCTTTTTATTGCTTTTTGGCTTGTATTTCCCCAGAAATGGATATAGCACCTGTCAATAGGCCCTGATTTTTATTCATTTCACACTTTTCCTAGTGTCCTGTGCACAGTGGCTAAGAAGTGAGAAAAATCTGTGCAGACCCACACAAAAATCTACCTTAAATTTGCTTTAATATTGCATTTTTCTCATAATATTGCCAATCTGGGTGCCCGTTTTCCCTGTGATACTGCAGTATATACTGTACTAACAGGAATGGCAGAGTTTACAGACGCCTCGTTACATGCACTCTGCTACCTCGTTCATCTCTGCTCAGAAAAGCACGTCAAGAATTTTGCCATGAGCATGATGATGACAGTTGAAAAGTGTGAATAAGTGTAAGTGGGGAAAAGCTTCCTTTGTTTGGACTTCGTGTGCTGTATTTTATAGCTCACAGGACAGAGAAGTATAGATGACATTTCTGGCAATAACCATTAAGATTAAAGAAGCAGTTTTACAGAGTACAATAGCTGTCTGGTTTCAACTTTATAAGACTTTTTTTTGCTTTTGAGTGTTGATAATCACACCACCTGCACTAAAGCATCATCAGATTTTGTCTCGACTTGAACTACATTTTCAAGATAACAATCAGCATATTGTCACAGCACAAAGATTAATAGCGAATTGTAGAGTGAGCATTGCATTGAGTACTCTCTCTAACAACTTTGGGAATAAAGGTGGCTCTACAATAGCAGTAGAAATATTGGTGGCCATTCAGTATAAGAGGTCACATATTTCACAACGCTGTTGAATTCTTGATTCTGATTGGTCAGATGTTGATTAGTTCTTACATTTTACCTTTATTTACCAAACAACATTTCCTCCTCCAACATATCATGTCATGTTTCCCTGCAGGGGAGGTGGTGCCACACCCAAGTATATTAGCTACTCTTGCTGTTGCGGGGTTGCAAACGACGCTTTCTCATGCACTGGATCCTCACCGAGGGTCCTGACACAGTAGGAGCCACCATCGCTACAGTTACAGCCTCTGACCCTGACGAAGGACTGAATGGGACTCTGCGCTATGCCATCACGTTCGGCAATGTGGCTCAAACATTCAGCATCAGTCCCACCATGGTAGATAAAAACAGATGGTTCTTGAGTACAGTTTGTTTTACATGTAAATCTAGGTGTAATATTAAGCTCTGTGTGCGTGTGTTTATGCCCACAGGGTCGGATCACAGTGGTAAGAGAGGTGGATTATGAGATCAGTAGTGGACGCTACACACTGATCATCACAGCTACTGATCAATGTCCAGTACCGCAGCTCAGACTGACATCTAGTGCCACTGTGAGTGATAATTATAAGCATACATGCAACACACGCTGTAGGTATGACAATTTACCTACGATTTCTGTGATAAAGAGATGTGAATATATTTATATTTCAATAGTGTTTTAACAATAAATCCATTTATTTAGCAATAAAGAATGTGGCTCAGTGTCTGGTGAGAGTGCAAAAGCCAGTAATGCTACCAGCAAGTACACATAACACAGCCACAAATACATACAGACATATGCATACAAACTCTGACTCATACACTACAAGGAACAAAAAGAATTAAATACGTTTTTTGAGACTTCATCTTCTCATACAACAACCTTTCAGGTCTGAAGGGGTTAATAAAGTACCAGAAGTTAAGCTCGATCCTTTAAACAAGCCAGTTCCTGTCAACATTCTAGCATTTTTCAGCACCAGGTACTGAAATGTTTTGACTATCGCAGCAGTTTTTTCAGAGAATGTGATTTAATGTCGTATTTCAGAGCTAGACAAATCACTAGCCAGGGCTCCGGTGAGAAGCCGTTATATCTGCATCTATCTACATACCTGATCTATTAGTTTTCTGTTTGCAGTAATCACAGATGGGGAAGTGAGTAATAAAATACTTTATAGCTTTGTATCATTGTAGGTCACAAAAAAAATGGAATTGAAAAACAAAATACAGAAGCATTATTAGGTACCAAGATATCACTTTAAGGTATCTTTTTGGTTTTTATATAATTGGTAATATGGTAATCATTTATTTGGCAGGTACTACTTATGAACTAACTCATATGAAGAAATCAAAATTCCAATTTTACATCGTAATTTTTCCCCTTTTTTGTGGTTTCGTCATTAAATTTATATTACCTACACACATGCATATCATTACAGACTCCATATGTCATCAGCTTTATTCGTTATATAAATGTGAATTTGTCTCCTGCTGAAATAGTGGCAACTTTCTATCCACATGTTTTCTAAAAGTCAGCAAAGGAAAATTGTGAATCATTGTGAGGTTCAGCTGAGAAAGTTATGAACAGGAGCACCAACATTACAAAATCAAATAAGTGGCAAAGAAACATACGGAAATAGATGGAACTGTTGTCATTAGTTCATTCCTCTGTGTTTTAGGTTCTGGTGAATGTGATAGATGTGAACGATGTGACTCCACAGTTCCCAAGGGCTTTCGAGGGCCCGTTTGAGATCACAGAGGGCCAGCCGGGGCCTCGAGTCTTCACACTGAGGGCCACTGATGAAGACTCGGGTCTTAATGGAAAAGTGGAATACAGCATCACCGCCGGCGACCCCAACAGTGAGAGCTGTGTGTGTGTGTGTGTGTGTGTGTGTGTGTGTGTGTGTGTGTGTGTGAGAGAGAGAGAGAGAGAGAGAGAGAGAGAGAGAGAGAGAGAGAGAGAGAGAGAGAAAAGTCAATATTGTAAGGAACTTCTGTCCAATATACACCACTTCTTATTACTAGTTGGAACAAATTTCATTTTTACTGACACTAGAGCAGTGTCAATAAGGCATGTGGACAGTTGAAGTTGGCTCATCTATATTATTATTACATATATCCTACTAAAGAAACACCACAGTATTCAGCTATAGGCTAAATATTTGGAAAATTCAGAGTATTTAGATCATATTCTGAAATATAGCTCCCATTATGTAATTAAATGGATCTCTATTGAAGTTTATTCCCAATCCTGTGCAAGGAAAAAGTTAATGTAAGTGTAAGACAGATGACAAAAAAAGCATCAAATGCTCAGTGATAAGTGAGAAAGGTATAGTAAATGTGAGGACATTTTATATGAATGTGTTACTGAGAGAATTTTATGTGCATTATGTGTGTTTGTTTGCATGTGAGGACATTTTAGGTTTATTCTTAGTGTTTCTCTGTGTTATGTGTTCTAGACGAGTTTATAGTCTCTCCTGTGGAGGGAGAGCTGAGAGTCAGAAGAGACATCGAACTGGACAGAGAGACTACCGCTTATTATAACATCACAGTTTGACGATTTCTAGACCCTTGTGGAGGTGCATCGTCGTGCCATATATAGGTGTGTGTGTGTGTGTGTGTGTGTGTGTGACACGGGCAAGCATTTTGCTGTATCAGTGGTTAATCACAAGTAAGAATGATCAATCCTTGGCTCCTTTAAACCAGGAAATTTCTTGTAGATAGTAATACGTTTATAAAATAAATATTTTAAAATATCTTCATCTGACTTCTGAGCAATATGGATGTAGACTCCCTAAAATAATAAAAAAAATTTATTCATTGATTACCTGCATGACTTACTGTCTAACTTCAACTATTAGTGTGGTTTTTTGTGTGTGTAGGTGATGGTGGGTGTTGTGGTATTGGATATTAATGATAACGACCCGGTACTGATGAACTTGCCCCTGAACACCAGTGTGAGTGAGGGAGCACCTGTCCAGACCTCCATCACCCGGGTGCGAGCTCAGGACGCAGACAGTGGACGCAATGCTCTCCTAACATACATCATCACAGCAGGCAATCCAGATGGCGCTTTCTACATCAACGAAACTGTGAGAGAGTGGCAAGGATGGAGGGAGTGAGGGTGGCTTGTAGTTGGGAAGAGGAGTTAATATAAGAGCAGTGGTTTCATTTGGTTTAACTGTTCGCTTGGCTTGACTGTAGATTTGGATTTAATATGTGGAGTTCATTTATCTCTCTCTTTCTCTCAGTCAGGTGTGGTTCAGGTAAACAGACCCTTGGATAGAGAGAGAATTGCAGAATATACACTGACTATCACTCACTTCCTGTTGGGTCTCTTGGGTGCATAACGAGCTTCCCATTCATGTGACGTGGAAAAATTAATTGTAAAAATTATATATTGTTTTTTATATGTCATATTTGCACAGAGTACTAATTACTCTGATACTATACTAACTATGAGTCACCATGCTTGGCCACAAAGTCACTTCACTTCAAGTCTATGGTAATGATGACTTTAAATTTGGTCAAATAAATGGCTTTAAAATTCAATGAAGTCGTAATAACTTATGATTGCCTTCTTCATTTAAGATCCAGTCATGAGTGCCGTATAGTTACATATATGCAGGTCATCACCTACTTTCATTTTTATTGTTGTCCCACTGCAGGACTCCGAAATTCTGGTGGTCACCATTTTGGATGTTAACGACAACCGACCAGTCTTCACGTCATCAAGCTACAGAGGAGAGATCAGCGAGAATTCGCCCACAGGTAGGCAGCATTTACAGTCATATCTCTTCTTCATGACCAGAAATAAATGGGTCCTGCTTGAGTGGTCATTATGGGTTTCAACCAGAATTCTTACAAAGTTGCAATGTCTGTTGGTTTTATATAAGTGGAAATATATTCTGGTAGTACCTATATGTCGGTCTTCGTTCGTTTGAAGACAATTTTTATGATTGGAGGAGGGAACCGGTAACATACCTGTCAAACCACTGATTAAGAAACCTGACATTGACACTTTGAGTTTTCAAAATATGGGACAATATCAAATATCTCCATTTATCTCCAATATCCTAGATGTGGTTATAGCTCATACAAGCAGAATTCATACTTGCACAGGAATCACATACTATACACTAAATCTTTCAGTCAGGGTTTAGGCCTCGTCATAGTATTGAAACAGTTCTTTAAATTCTAAGGATATAAAGCCGAATTGAATTTGTCTCTTGCTGTGGTCATTCTCAATCCCAGTCTTCCCAGGAGTCCCAGGACTCCATGGTCAGTGCATCTTTATTTTCCCTTTTCCTTTATTTGCCGAGCTCACAGTTGTGGTAGTTTAGGGAAAACACCAACATGTGCAGAGCATAAGGACATTCAGGAGTGGAATTTCTCAACCATTGCCCCGGTGTGACTTCATCCAGAATGATTACATCTCTGCAAAATTTGGTACGTTAACCACCGATCAAAATATAATCGTACGTTTCAGAATCAAATGGTGGTTCTACATAAAACTACATTTTTACATGGAGAGTTTTTTTTTGTTGTTATTCAAAAAACATTTCATGGTTAAGGATATGAACAGGGTTATTTGTCAGTAGAGTCAGTATTTTCGTCTACACTTCTCATGTCATATTTCTCCTACACTAAGACATGGGCCTTGCAAACCCACTGCATTTTCCCCTCTATAAGGTATTACTTAAGTTAGTCCTTGTTGCTCCAATAATGGTCAATTGGTGATTTATAATTTTCACGTAGTATTTGTTACATAGTGGGTGTAGCCACCTCAGGGTTCCAGGGTCCCTGGGACTCCAGTGTTATTGTCAGTGTGGTGTCACCCTTGTGTCCATGTGGTTTCTCTTGGTTCTCATGTTTTATGCCAAAAACCCTAGTAGGTCTGACTTTAATCTGACCCTAGGTTTGAATGGGGATGTGAATGTGTATATGTGTTATGGACTGGTGGCTTTCCAAGATGTGATTTACTTCTACTTACTTGTATTGTACTGTATTTAAGAACTGAACAGAACTGACGAGAACCGTTACTATTGTACATTACTACCTGAATGTTAGTCAATTACATGTAAATGCTAATCAGTAAAAACAGTCCTTTCTTTAATTATTAGTGTTAGTTACATAAAATTGTTTTTTTTTTAAATTGTAAATAAGAAAGCACAAAACTTTGTCCTATTCTTACCCTTTTGCTTCTCTGTTCCTTCTCTCTGTCCCTCTATGTCACCCAGGTACCACAGTGCTTATCCTAAATGGGCCTGTTCTGGCCACAGACAGAGATATTGGACCCAATGCTGTGGTAAAATATGGCCTGATTGGTCCAAGGGTGGATCTTTTCACCATCAACTCCACCACAGGTGAGATACATTTTTGAAACATTGCATTTAAACCTTTTAATACATTGAATTCTCAAATGGACATGAGAACGTTAAAGATAAGAAGTTTAGGATAACAAGCTGAAATTAAATTTGGTCTCTGTTACACTGAGCTGTTTCTTCACTGTAGCTGTGGTATCAGTGCGTGAGGGAGCCATGTTGGACAGGGAAGCCTTCTCTGATCCGCGAGTGGAGTTGTTCCTGGTCAGTGAAGACATTGGCGGTCTAAACAGCAGTGTTCCTCTGACCATCACCATCCTGGACAGGAACGACAATCCTCCAGTGTTCAGCCCTTCCAGCTTCACTGTGCGCCTGCCAGAAAACAGTCCTACTGGTAAGAACTTGAGAGTCAGGGCTCTCCTTGACAGGGACAGGAAGGAGCTGTATCTTTGTGTATTTGAGAAGTGAAGAGATTTCTGAGAACAGATGTTTTCACCCTATAAAGGATAGGTCTAGGGGTTAAACTGGGGAGGTGGTGGCTTTCATACCTCTTCCATGGATTCCAACAATT
Source organism: Pangasius macronema (assembly GCA_037577455.1). Lineage (NCBI taxonomy): Eukaryota > Metazoa > Chordata > Actinopteri > Siluriformes > Pangasiidae > Pangasius > Pangasius macronema. The sequence goes on along the minus strand of CM074947.1, from coordinate 27,410,790 downwards.
GGAAACAGTACAACTGAATATAAGTTGTTATTTGGAATTCTCAACAATGATTATAAAAAGTTCCCTTTTTATCTATTTTTCTATATTAATATTTTTGCATGTTTTCCTCAGGTGTAGTAGTGACACAGCTCTCGGCCACAGATGCTGATGCAGGCTCCAATGGTTGGTTGCAGTACCGTTTAGAGAGTGGCGCTCAGGACCGTTTTGTTGTCGATGCCGTCTCTGGTGCAGTCCTTGTGGGCAATGCCACCCTTGACCGCGAGGAGCGCGGCTCATACCGGCTGGTCGTCATGGCAACAGATCGGGGCACGCCACCGCTCTCAGGCACAGCCACATTGACTGTTGTGCTGGATGATGTAAATGACTCTCGGCCTCGTTTCTTGCAGCCTGTACAAACTATCAGTGTTAATGAGTCAACACCCCCTGGTGTAGTGGTGGCCACATTAGCTGCTGAGGACCCTGACCTCCGACCTCGTCTGGAGTATTATATCATCTCTGTGGAAGCGAGGGATGATGGGAATAACCAAGTGAGCGGTCTGCAGGATTCGTTTGGGATTGACTTTCACACTGGTGAGCACAACTAAGTCTAAAGTGTAAATTGATCTTATTCTTGGATGTAAACTCTTTTTTAGGCTCTTCCAGTAATCATTGTGATAGTCCAGTGCACATATCAAATCATAGGTGAAACATCAACTGGAGGTAAATCCATTATCAAATTTACAAAGCAGGCAAGCAAGTTCATACATGGGAAAAAGTGTGACTAGGAAACCAGGGCTCTCTGAAGTATGAAGAAATCTTACCACAGGTCAGCACATTGATGGTCACAGATACATAGTCCATGGAGACAGGTGTTGGACCACTTATAGGGTCAGATACCACGTTCTCTATCTTTGTACTGTCTCTATATCATTATCCGACCTGACCTTCTGTCTCTGTCATTATTCTTGACATTTAAAAACAGAAGGTTTCGAGACATTGAGCCAGTTCTAGATGGGCTCAGGGTCTTGGATTAAGCAAGGACAGGAGCAGGAACAGGTCAGTGGTAGGACTGTAGCTGGATCAGGGACTGGAAATGGAGTTGAGATTCAGCCAAGAACAGTAACAAAGATTGCGACAGACATTACATCAAGAGAGATGAGACATACAAGATAATGGCTAGAGATAGAGACTGTAGTGGGGTGTAGACAGAAATATTTACAGAGAGAGAGACTGGAGGAACAGTAAGCTGAGACTGGAACATGGGTCTGTTAGGAGAAAAAGGCTGTGTCTCCAGAGGAAATATATATAACAAGAATTCCCATAAGACATATTACATATGAGCACAGTTCGATATTTCCTTAATAACCAGTATTTGAAGCTCTGGGAGAGATTTTTGTGTAGGCATAGGGTCATTATTGTACAGACATGGGTGTGTGTTCAGCAGTAGAAGTTATTGGTGTTGGGGCAGGACTGTTGAAACTCCAGATTTGAGAATCAACCAGAAGACACAGATGGGAAGTGCAGGACTGTGGGCTGAGGAACAGCAGTAAAGTGCAGCTGGTCAAATGCTGTGTTAAAGATCATATCGTATAAGGCAACTATTTTAAACCTTATCTTATATAACATTTAATTTTTTTCCCATATACCAGCTTATTGCTATACATTCAATGTATTAATAATTATGTGATAGACCTTGTGTTACATAAGGAATAAAACACGACAGGGCATGCTGTTTATCCTTTATTAGTCACCACTACACCCTGTTTCATTTCAACTAACAAAAGGATATTGTGCTACAGGGTTTCACAAAAATCCTTTTATATCACAGCGAATTGTCAGTGCTAACTATTGTTAAATCTAAAGAACAGCAACATCTGTTTACAGTTATAATCCACGTTGTGAAATGTTCCCAAAAGTTAGTTCCTGTTATCAGTTAGGTTAACAGCAATAAACAGACATTTCCTCACATCCAGACTTGTCCTATTACCAAGAAACCAAAAAGCACAAAGTAATCTGTCCTGAAGACTCTCCCATGTCAGACAATGCTACAGCTTTACCTCTGACTGTCACAAAAATGCTGACACTGAAGACTTTGTCCAAAAATGTTAAATAAATGTCCTCTTACAGGAAATGCCACCAGTGTCTCTGTCGCTGATTCCGCCACTGTTACACATCTGGAAATGGCCCAGGGCTCTGTATGTTTCTGTGTGTGTCCACAGGTGCTGTATTTGTACGAAACCCTTTAAACCGAGAGCTGGTAGCTACTTTTGAGATCATAGTGTCAGTGCATGACAATGCCAGTGACATTATTGACATGTCAGTCAGTGTGCCCAATGGTAAGTATGGATCTTCTGTTTCCCTCTCAGTCTCTCTCACCCTCTCAGTACTGTACTGTTTGTTTATACTTTAAATTATTTTCCCTATTGTCTCCTAGATGGTATAGTATAACGGATAGAGTTACCAAATAAAATGAATGATAAATAACAAATAATTGAATGTTAAATTTTTAAGGGTTATAGTTTTGTTTTTTTACTTGCCTTAATTTAGGATACTTTTGCTTTACAATAAATATTAAATATTAATAACATAAAATGAAATAAAGGTAATCCACTCCATATTAACCTTTCTCAAACTTCTCCTATCTTCCTGTCTTGCTTCTCTTCACCACTCGACAGCCAGGCTGACCATCAGCGTGCTGGATGTGAATGACAACGCTCCCCGGTTTCGTCCGTTCGGCGTCACTAACTTCTCTGAGAGCATTCTGGAAGGAGCTCAGCCTGGCACCACTCTGCTCTCTGTGTCTGCTGTCGATCCAGACAAAGGCCCAAATGGACAGATCTTTTATGAGCTGTTAAATCTGCCCAGAGGAGGCTATGTCAGACTGGAGGACCCCTCTACCGGTAAAAGACAACGACGACAACAACAACAACACACACAAACATGCCATATGACAAGATGTGTTTATTCACACACTTTCCTCCGGATATTCATGACAAATTGAACACATCACCAAATCCAGTAGCATCACCAAATCCAGCAGCTTTGCATCCTGCAAAAATCCTGTTTTAGTTTTAATTTTTTTTTTTATTGTTTCAGTTTTTATTTTATTTATATACATTAAAATATACACTTTCAGTTTTGGAATGCTTCACTTTAATCCGATATTCACAAGGCCATTTGATATCTAGTAAATAATAATAATAATAATAATAATAATAATAATAAGAAGAAGAAGAAGAAGAAGAAGTCAGGTTTTTAAAAATGTTTTGGATATGTAGCCTGATCTATGTTGTATTTTGTCCCTCAGGTAAGATTATAGCCAATCGTACAGTGGATTATGAGCAAGTACACTGGTTGAACTTCACGGTTCGCACTCAGGATCGGGGCAGTCCACCGCGCTCATCTGAACTTCCTGTTTATCTACGTATTGTTGATGTAAACGATAACAACCCTGTCTTCACACAGCCATCATATCAGGTACCAGGACTCTGAAGAGACTTGTCATGCACTTTTTCATTCTGTTTGTGCACAGTCATGAGGCTAAAAGTCTAAAGGTCTAAAGGTCGGGAGACACAGTACCAAGAACCAACGGTTTTGAAAACCTAATGCAATTTTGGAAAAAAAAAAAAGATAACCGCTATATAAAGATAATGCATATAGACCTTCATGAATTGAATTAATATCGTATTAGTTTCTAAAATACATTAACTACTACATTGCTGTGCGTGTTACTTTTTAAATTTAATATATATATAGCATCCTAATAGTTTGAAAGTGTAGAGTAAATGGTATACCACCTTCTAACGCAAGCAGGATATTTAAATAGTTTTCAATTTCATACTTTGTATCGTATTTACAACAAAATGATCAAAAGTTTCAAGGTCAGAATCGACACCAAATATTTAGAAATGGGGTGTAACATCCAACCTAATGTCAGATGGATTTGCAGCAAACCCTTTATTTTGCATGATTTCTACTGAAAAGATTACTGCACGCTTAAAAGGTTTTATGAAGCAGTTAGCATGATATCTGAATAGAAAAGCACTGAATTTTGAAAGGCCTCTTGGAGTAAGATTAGGATGTAAGAAAGGAAACAACCTTAATCGACCCTCTTCTCTTAAAGTTTTCATGCCTGAAACTAGACAAACTGAAAAAATAGTCACTACATAGTCTTGTTTTTCTGTGAGACCTCTAAAAACAGTTGAGGAGGATTTCAGCTTGACTAGTGCTCACTTCCTTTCACACTTCAGACAGGAAGCGTAATCTCAGCTCAGTTTACCTTTGTAGTAAATGATGAATTCATGCACATGGCCTTCAAAATAGAAATGCTCAAGAGCTACTGTAGTGAGAAACAGACTTAGTGTAAACTGATACAAAATATTTATACACATGCAAATGTGTATACTGCATCGTGCCATATTTAACACCAGACACTGGTTGCTAAGAATTAACGCATTGTTCAGAGTGTACATTACCATTTGAATTACGTGTACGGTTTAAGATTATAAAGGAAATGGTGAGATTTTGATATAGAATTAAATTTTATACATCGATTATCTGTACATAATTTAATTGTCTCACTTCTCAATGTGTGTGTTTACAGAGGCCGGTTTTTGAGGACGTGGCTCTGGGCACCATCATTGTGCGAGTCAGTGCTACAGATGCAGACTCTGGACTGTTTGCAGTGATAGAGTATGGGCTGGTCGATGGAGAGGGCAAGTTTGGGATCACCCCTTCAACAGTAAGTGCATGTGTGTGTATGTGTGTGTGAGAGGGAGAAAGTTTGTGAGTGTGTTTGGAATGTAACTATACAGGAAGACAATTTTATGCTCTGTTTCGTGCAAATATATGAAGTGAAGTGAAGTGTGGCCAAGTGTGGTGACCCATACTCGGAATTTGTGCTCTAATTTAACCCATCCAAGTGCACACACACACCGTAGTGAACACACACACCCGTGAACACACACCCGGAGCAGTGAGCAGCCTTTTTTTGCTGCCGCGCCCGGGGAGCAGTTGGGGGATCGGTGCCTTGCTCAAGGGTCTCACCTCAGTGGTGGTATTGAGGGTGGCAGAGA
>CM074947.1:27349293-27405718 GCA_037577455.1 Pangasius macronema | reverse complement strand
GCAGAGAGCGCTGGTCATTCACTCCCCCACCTACAATCCCTGCCGGACCCGAGACTCAAACCCGCGACCTTCAGGTTCACCTTCGGGTTGCAAGTCCGACTCTCACCCAGACAAGTTGGAATGTTATTGAAGTATCAGTAACAATCCTACAGATGTTTAACAAAGTGCTGCTGAATTCTCAACTCTGATTTGTCAGAAGTCTGATTTTCCTCATTCACAGGAACATCACAGATATAAAACTGTGTTCTTATGTGTATTTAACGAAGAAAAGTGTATAATCATTGATATGATGAAGTGACAAAACATATGATGTACCATTCTTCATTAATATATATATTTTTTCAAATGTATTCCTTAGCTGATTATCAGCACGTAAATTTAACTTCCACATTCAAAGCCTGGCAATTACACGCTACACGATATGATATAAGATACGATTTCCCTTCCCTCATCCTGCTGTTTCTCACAGGGGGATATCTACATCCTATCTCCGCTGGACAGAGAGACTAAAGACCACTACACACTTACAGCTGTAGCCAGGGACAACCCCGGAGGCAGCCCCAACAATCGCCGGGAAAATTCAGTGCAGGTACTTTAATGACCTTCTACCAGGTGCTTGCATCCTTTGGAGGTGTTATGCTGAATAAAACGAGTTACTTCTTTTTCAGGAAGTCCAAGGAATCAGCAGTGTTCATAGAAATCTCATGTGCTGCGTTATTTCACTAAATAATGATCGGATGTATTTTACTCTGTCTTACTAACTGTTAGGAAGCTGAGCTCTTGCTTTAAAGAAAGGAATTTAAAGAATGGACTGATAAGGTTTCTTAAGATGAGAACGTTGTTATTCTCAACAGACTGATTGGCTTTTTTTTCCTTTGACCCGTCAACCTCCATCTGTCCATCTCTCTCTCTCTCTCTCCCTGTATTTCTGTGTCAGGTCCTGGTGACAGTGCTCGATGTGAACGATTACCGACCGCGCTTCTCCGAGCGTGTGTTCAGCACCACTGTGTTTGAGAATGAGCCTAGTGGCACGTCTGTGATCACTCTGTCAGCAACGGACCTGGACGAGGGAGAGAATGCCCTGCTCACTTACAGCCTACAGGGACCTGGAGCAGGTCAGCGCACACACACACACACACACACACACATGGTTGCAATGATCCATTTAGGATTTTTAAACAAGATTTAACCCAACAGTAAGAATACATTTTGGTCTCTGTCTCTCTTTCAGATGCATTCTCTCTAGATCCTGACACTGGTCTGATCCGTTCTCTGCGTTTGCTGCACAGTTTTGAGAGGTTTAATCTGACGGTAGTGGCGACGGATCACGGTCGGCCGCCTCTCTGGGGCACAGCACTTCTCCAAATCACCGTCGTCGACGTAAATGACAACAGACCTGTCTTCGTCAGACCAGCTAATGGCACCATCATGCACATCCTTGAGGTGAGACTATAAGCATTAGCATTAATGGACAGTTGAGTAGATTATCCATCCATCTATTTATCATATTAATCATGTCTTGATGTGTTTTATTCTTATACCACAGCTAGATTGCAAACTTAAATAAATTAGGCTAACACATTTTATTTATTAACCTTTTTATTACAGTTTATCCTCTCCAGCCTATAGAAAAACCACACCATATTAACAATTACATATTTTTAAAATCCGTTTACATGGAGCATATATATATTTAGATGCATATTTATATATATGGCTACAATTGGGTCTGGAAGTATTTGGACAATGATGGAGTTTTTGTGATTTTGCCTTTATGCACAACCACAATGGATTTGAAAAAAAAAAAACAGTCAAGATGTGAACGATTTTCAGCTTTATTTTAAGAGGTTCCACAAAAATATGGCATTTACCATTTAGGAGTTACTAAATAAAGCCATTTTCAACAAAGTGCCTCCATTTTCAGGGGCTCAAAGGTATTTGGACAATTGACTGACAAGAAGTTAATTGACCAGGTGCTCTCCATTCCCTCATTACTTCAAGACAAATGAAGCAGATAAAAGGTCTGGAGTTGATATCAGGTATTGAGTTGGCATTTGGCAGCTGTTCGGCTGGAGCTACCAATATGAAGTCCAAGGAGATCTCAATGCAAGAGAAGGAGGCCATCATTAGGGTGAACAAACAACATAAATCTATAAGAGAGACAGCAAAAACCTTAGGTCCAAATTGTCATTGTCCAAATACTTCTGGACCTAACTGTATATATGTGTATATATACACCCAACAGTGCTTTTATTTTTTGCAAACAAGAACTGTTTTTATGTCAACAGGTAAAAATACAAAGTTTCACATAATTGTATTTGTTTGATAAATACATGAGAAACATAATTCTTCAAACTAGTGTTTATAGTTTATTGATTAATAACGCAATAAACACAGTTCTCTCCTGATGCCAGTTCCGTCTTGGACAAGGACAGCGTACCGTGTGTGCAGTCATGCATCGTATGACTCATTTTACTTTATCTCTGCTGTTGTTTATCGCTGTGCTGGTTGCATGTATCTGGTCACTACACATGCACATCTTTCACATTTCAAAACAGGCCACAACTTGCTCCTGTTTGTCCAACGCCCTGTCGTTGATTATTTCATAAAACAAGCAACAGAACTTACGGAGTTCTACTGAATAGAAGGACAGGCTAGAGCATGCGGATGCAGGATTCTTGTCACACACAGCTTTCACTGAGCTTGTTACTTACTGTTACCACCTTGACGTTTTTTTCCCCATTTCTTGTGTTTTATTCCTCTTATTCCACAGAAACTTGTATTATGCAAAGTCCTCTGAACTCAAAGTTATAGCTTCCTTCTGACAGTTACAAAGCACTGACACTGACAGATAGAAACTTGAAAGCAAACGTTTTTCCCTGTTTTTCAGGAGCAGCCTCCGGGCCTGGTGGTGTATGAGGTATTTGCTACAGATGAGGATGAAGGAGTGAACGGAGAGGTGCGTTACAGTTTCCTGCAGACCGGAGCAGGGAACCGGGACTGGGAGAATTTTCGCATCGATGCCATTACTGGCGTTATCACCACTGCCGTCAAACTGGACCGAGAGAAGCAGGCGCTCTACAGCGTGAGTGTGACTGTTTTAACACTTCTACACCTTCATTTACAAATTAAGGTCCAAAAGCCTGAGTCTGTTACAATAACAATTTCTATCTCTCTTTTTTATTCAGTTAATTATTATTAAATAATTATTCAAGGAAATTTTTATATCCTTATATGACACAAAATGTTATTTGAATAGTATGTTCACACATCATTTACTTCTACATCATTTTTTCAAATTTAGTTCAGCTCAATTCAAGAAAAAGAAGAACATTCAAATAAGATAAACATTTTTATCATTGTTTTCATTCATTCATTCATTCATTCACAGCATGTGTATGTAATTCTGCTTAGGTTTTCTTAAACACAAATTTCAGTTTTGTATTTGGCAACCCCACTGTCATTTATAGCTATGCACAGGATCATGCTGAGTGTGTGTGTGTGTGTGTGTGTGTGTGTGTGTGTGTGTGTGTGTGTGTGTGTGTTTGTGTGTGTAGTTGATTGTGGTAGCTTATGACCTTGGGCAGCCTGTGCCGTATGAGACGACTCAGCCTCTGCAGGTGGCTCTGTCTGATATTGATGACAACGAGCCCGTCTTCCTCAAACCGCCGGTTAGCGAATGTTTCTTTAGTCCAAAAGCAATGTTATCTTGCGCTGAATCAGGCCATGCCTGTTGATTTTGGTTTGTCTGTTGAATAATATGGTTTATTGTATATTATGACCGCTAAAAATATACTTATAAAATATATTTTAAAACAATTTTCACTGTGATCTCTCTCTCTCTCTCTCTCTCTCTCTCTCTCTCTCTCTCTCTCTCTTTCTCAGAGAGGTAGTCCATTGTTCCAGTCTCTGTCTGTCCCCGAGCACTCCCCTTCTGGCACAGTGGTGGGCAATGTTACAGGAGCGGTGGATGCAGATGAAGGCTCCAATGCTGTGGTTTACTATTTTATTGCAGGTTTGAACACATGCATAAGATTTATCAATTAATCTAAACAATTAGTGGAAATACCACTACTACTACTACTACTACTACTACTACTAATAATAATAATAATAATTCAGTTCAACTTTTCAAATTCAGTCACAACATACATATACACAGATGTGCAGTATAACAAAATGTATTTTAGCTATCCTACAGTGTATACACATAACAAATATTTGTTCAAATAATATTAACATGAAACGAATTAAGCTTTGTTCATGTAGAATCTTATCAAAATTAGTGTAAAATTACAAGCTAATATCACAAAAAATATGTGTGAATTTACATGAGTGAGGGTTATTTGCTCAATTCCCTACAGATTAAGTCATGAGAAAAGGTACACATGTTGATACTACTCCTAAAGCTAACATGTAAGACAAAAAAACAAAGCGCAAAGTCCTCTATCCTGAGGACTTTCCACTGGTGGTAACTTAAAGTTACAGCTTTACCTTTACAATGTGCTAGCACTGGAGACTCCTTCCAAAAATATTAAATAGGTTAGACTACATGGAGCATCCACGACCAAAAATATATATGTTTATTTAAGCGTATATGTCTATATAAAAGATGTCTAAGCTATATTCTTATCTGATTCAGTTCTGCATCAAAGAGCATAAATGCTTAATGCCAAGCTTCTAAGCCACAAGATATTAAAATAATTGTTTATAAAGTTAATCTACACACAAAAAAATGCTTTACAGAACGATGTACACACAATTACCCAAAAGGATTAGAGGGATGGTTTATCGTCAGTGTTGGTATGCATTGGCCAATAAGTGACGCAGTTGCTATTGCGTCACTTCTGAAAATTGAAGCCTGAGTCATTTCCATGTTTTATTTGCAGAATCAGCTTGCACAAGCACTTCTTCTTTAAAATAAATGTTTTTGTGCATAAACACACAAAACCCCTCCTCATGCTTGAGGATCCTCCTAAGGGCAGGTGTGTGTGCACAGGTGGGAATGTTAGAATTGGTGCAAGTCATGTGACAGGGAAATTCTTTCCGCGTGAGCTGAACAGGAGCAAACAGGAGCTAACTTGTTTCGCAGAAGTTCCATAACATTAAATATAACTATAAATTGGTAAAAAGTATGATGTGTTGTTCTTTAATAAATAAAAAAAATTGCTAATTGGTAAATTGCTGTGGTACAAAAGGAATAAAACGCTTCAGGATGTGCTATTATAGGAAATTATAGGAAAGGGTGATAAAAGACGTTTGTCAGGCAGCAGGACTTGTCAGGCAGGAGTCTGAGCCAAGCAACATGATCTTCTGCTTTTCTGAAGGTGGAGACACCGAGGGGAACTTCGCATTGAGCGTGGCTGGAGTTTTGCGAGTGAAAAAGGACCTGGACCGGGAGGAAATCCCAGTGTACTCCATCATTGTCAAAGCCTCCAGCAACAGGAACTGGACGCCACCGAGAGGTCAAAGGTCACAGCGAAACCGCATGGCACTCGACCCAAGCCGTGACCCGACCCTACAGGAAGTCAGGATCTCCCTCGAAGACATCAACGATCAGCCGCCGAGGTTCACCAAGATGGAGTACACTGCAGGTACAGGAGTGCAGACGAGATTGTGGGTGTGACTTATAGCCTGGCTCAGGTGTGAGATTGGTGCAGGTGCATAATGTGATATTAATCAAAAATCTGCTATCTGTCTCTCTGCAGGTGTAGCAGCAGATGCTAAAGTTGGTTCAGATCTAATTCGGGTTCAGGCTATCGATAATGACATCGGTAACAACAGCCTCGTTCTTTATCACATTCTGTCCATTCGCTACATCAAACTGCAGTCAAACGAGTCAGAGGACATAGGCAATGTCTTCATCATCGGTGTGTATCACTTTCTCATCCCAGTTTATGATTGTCAGCCCTTGCGTTTCATTCAGTAACTGTAAATGGATAAAAAAGTATGCTATGGTATTCTTTAATAAATCAGAAATCGAATCATTGGAAGATTGCTGGGGTGCAAGAGGAATAAAACACTTTGGGATGTGCTCGTAGTGGTAACATCACATCAGCCTGCCGTTAATTGATAATTCCAATAACGGCGTGTTATGTTTTATTCCTTATTTATCGTTTGATCGAGTCTATTCTGTTCTGTTCAGTGCTTATCTCTATTCCTCGTGTCTGTTCTCCACCCTGTCCAGGCGAGACAGACGGTATAATCCGAACGTTCGACCTCTTCACTGCCTATGACCCGGGCTATTTTGTGGTGGAAGTGTTGGCACGCGACCTGGCAGGGCACAGCGACGTGGCACTGGTGGGCATCTACATCCTGAGAGACGACCAGAGAGTGAAGCTCATCGTCAACGAGATCCCTGAACGTGTCTGGCTCTTCCAGGAGGAGTTTATTAACCTGCTGTCGAACATCACAGGAGCCATAGTCAACATGGACGATGTTCAGGTATGTGTGTTCATTCATGAGAAGAGATTATGTTCAGATCAGTTAGAGGATTTCTTAAAAAAGTTGCTGTGATTTAGATTCGTGTCACAAACCAGGGTTTGTAAAGGCTTTTATGTGTCTAAACATTGGTTTTATTGCTATTATACCACTACACAGCTGAATTCATCAAAAGGTGTTGATTCATTTTCTATAACAGCAGCTCTGAAGGTAGTGCTGGCTGCAGGACAAATCACAGGTTGACATTAATGCACTTGTTCTTCATCATCATTTCTATAGTAACAACGTACACAGAGTTTTGTGTAGCGGAAAAAACATAATTGTTTTCAACAGTCAGAGGTAAAGCTCACAAATGATATAAATTGTAGTTGTTGGCAAGTTGTTGTGGTGTAAGATGAATAAAACACTTCAGGACACGCTGTTATTGGAAAATAACGAACTTGGGGGGAATCTTAACGAACTCTTCAAGGGAATCTGCCTTTTCTATATCTCTCTGTTCTCTTTCAGTTCCATGTGGATAAAAAAGGCAGAGTGAACTTTGCTCAGACTGATGTTCTGATTCACGTTGTCAACAAGCAGACTAACCGCATCCTGGATGTAGAGAGGTCAGAATATCAGTCCATTATCTGGTGTCAGATTTAGTTCTTGGTCTTTCAGTGTACACACATGACATAGTGAAAATCTCACTGATTTATGGGTTGACTGGCACGCTGACAGGGTTATTCAGATGATTGATGAGAATAAGGAACAGCTGAGAAACCTGTTCAGGAACTACAATGTCCTGGACGTACAGCCTGCCGTGAGTGGACGAGCCCCTGATGACCTCACTACCCTTCAAGTGAGTGTCCATTTCCAATATTAGGAGAAAGAACACATCTGGGTATTTTAACTGCTATAAGTACTTCTGTGTGCATGGAACAGTGACATGTGATGTCAAGTGAGTATGCAAGAATGCAGAAGCAAATCAAAAAACGGTAATATAGAAAATGTCTGGTTTACAGACAATAGCAATTTTTTAAACTAACAGCTAATGTCACAGGACACACAACTTAATACAATTTATCAGCAAGAAACATTTTGCTTGGTCTCTCTCTCTCTCTCTCTCTCTCTCTCTCTCTCTCTCTCTCTCTCTCTCTCTCTCTCTCTCACTGTAGCTGGCCATAATAATCCTGGCTGTGCTGCTATTTCTGGCTGCCATGTTGTTTATCTTCATGAACTGGTATTACAGAACAGTGTAAGTCATTTTTTTAAACCTTGTTCTCACCTAATGTCTTAACACTTTCCTCCAAGTTACAATTTGGTTTAGCCATTTATTCATTTATATCTTTAAATTTATTTGTCAGATGTTTTTATATAATAAATTGCAAGTGAAAATATAATCTAAACCCAGAGCAGTTCAGGGACTTGCTCAAGGGAGAGTTCAACAAGAAATGTTCACTAGCACAGAAACATTTGTATTTATAATTTAATTTATTGAATCAGACTGATGTGAAGTTAAATCGCATGTGACTTATTAACATAGTATTATTATTATTATTGTTGTTGTTGTTGTTATTATTATTTTTTTGTATGTTGCATAGACACAAGAGAAAGCTGAAAGCCATCGTTGCTGGTTCCACAGGTGAGTTCCTAGCAAGTTGCTGAGGAAACTGGACAAACTTGACTTTGTCGATATGTGTGTGTGTGTGTGTGTGTGTGTGTGTGTGTGTGGGGTGACTTTAACAAGCTTTGTTTGTTCTGCATGCTGTCTAGGCAACCAGGGACTGATGGACATCCTCGATATGCCCAACACCAACAAGTACTCATTTGAGGGGTGAGAGAGACGACCTGCCACACCTGATAAGCCATACACACATAAAACACACAAAGGCCTCATTCTTTTTTTTTTATTTAAATAACATTTTGCAAATTAGTGGTTATGTAAATGTACTAACTAGGAAATATTTTATTTTGGGAGCACATGTATCAGATCCTGCTGACACAAAATACCAATGACATCAGATTTACACCTCGAGTAGTAAAGTCTTCAGAAGCTTTTATATCATTATTATATAATACCATAGAACTCTACTACTCCGATTACTGCTTCTGTGAGCAACGTCATAACAACACTAATTCTATTACTCCACATCCACAGAGTTATTTGTAGTCATTTCGAGATAACCACACTGACCACACAGACACACACAACAAAAAACAGACTTGCATGTGAGAGAAAGTAAAATCTCATATGATTAAATTTGTGTGTGTTTGTGTGTAGAGCCAATCCTGTATGGCTGGACCCATTCTGCAGAAACCTGGAGTTGGCTGCCCAGGCTGAGCATGAAGACGACCTGCCCGAGAACCTGAGTGACATCACAGATCTGTGGAACAGTCCCGCACGGACTCACGTCAGTATCACACACACATACGTGCATGTCTGTTTCATAACAATACTATGTTTGGTCATTTAAATAACTTAGTCCTCTAACAGACGCACACTATTACATTCAGTTCCTTATTTTCAGTTCCCTGCAGTAGGCAGAATTGCCAGTTCTGTGATAGAAACCAGGCCACTGGCCATTTAATGGTCAGTTCCACAATTAGGGTATCATTTAGTCCTTCCAATGTTTCAATATATCAGGCAACAGTATCTCCTGATATACTGTACAAGCACATGCACAAAACTAGCATCCATGCTAATGATATGAGGACATTAAGGATATTCTAATTATTTTATAATATATTATTTAAAATTCATTTTTACTTTCCATCTCTAGTTTGGGTAACAGTGGTGTCTGTTCAGAGTAACCTTGTCAGTCAATAAGGCAACATGAATGTAAAGAAAAAAAGAAAGAGATTTTGAATCATCTTTATACTAGCCCAAACACCTAAGCAATGGTCAATAAAACCCTCCCAGGCCCTGTATCAACCCCAAAATCATAACTACCATCGCAACATATGTTGTACTGCCTATTGTATCTGTTCTTTAAAATTAGCCTTAATTGTTTTAAATGTCTTGTAGTACAATTCAAGCACTGCACCTAAAAGTTTGTTGTGGCTGTACTGGTAACATGAAAGGTGGGATCAGTGATTTTTAAGTTGGAAGACCTTTTGTTACATGTGAAATTCTCCACACATTCTGGCAGCTTTAATAAAGTAACTTATCAGAAACTCTGTTGGAACCCAGAAACAAGACAGGAGGCATGCATGTGTTTTGGGGAGTGATTTGTAGGGTGTGGTTGAATTTGTTGGGATATCAAGTTTCAAAACAGATAGCTTTGGCTAGCTTCTGCTAAAAATTACTTGTCTATACCTTTAAAGGTGTAAAATTTCAATCGCGGTATAGGCTCATAAGGCATAATGCATAAAGCCATCATACAAATAAATATACTGATTATACTTGATTTCTAGGGTACTTTTGGCCGTGAGCCTCAGGCCTCTAAACCAGAGGACGATCGCTACCTCAGAGCTGCCATACAGGAGTATGATAACATTGCCAAGCTGGGACAAATCATGCGTGAGGGACCCATTAAGGTGAGAATAGACATTAATATACCTATAGTAATACACATGTTCATGGCCACAGAGCTAAATCACCACCCAGACCAGATCTCAAAGTCCTGATTCATGGTGATATTTTAACATCACATGACTGATCCCATTATCTGATCAGGGCTCGCTGCTCAAAGTGGTACTGGATGATTATCTGAGACTCAAAAAGCTCTTTGCCGCACGTCTGGTCACCAAGTCGACCAGCCAAGACCAGTCGTCCATCACAGAGGTGGGCGATAAAGCTGGATCCTCTTTTCTCCCATCACTGCCTAGTGCACTTTCTCTTTCACAAACCTGTCCATGGAAACCCTCACTGTGTCTCTGATTCACCTTTCTGGACACACACTACCAATAAGTCACTTTTCATTTATTTAAGAATTATGCGTCATCAAATCAAATTCTAATCCACTGTATATCAACAAAGATTAGTGTGTGTCTATGAAATGTTCAGGCACTGAACTTGTGGTCACGCTGCTTTCCACTCCACTGCAGCAGAGGGCGATGTCTCAGACTGCTGACCTTCCTGTACGTTTCTATGTTACTTTATTACTGTCCCTTTTGTCTCAGATCTGTGACCCCTTCATGGATATTTCAACTTATCCATATTTCTGAATTTAATATCTTACCATTTGCTACATAATTGAGCATTTCTGGAACTAACTCTCTACTAAGACCTTGCTGTTTTACTCCACTGAACAAGTCTTATTCTTGGCCCAGTCCTATTCTTTTGGAATTCCTGTATGGGCATCTGTCTTTGCTTTTCAGATCATTCTCTGATTTCTTCCATCTAATGTTATTATTTCCTCTGTCTAATACTATTATTTTCCCCTCAACTCTTTCATTACTTTTCTTTTTAACCTCCCATATGGTTGTTTCACATACTTTTTTCCACAGGTATATTGCTACTTCCTTCCTATCTATATTTGTCAGTGCATTTTCTAACTTATCTGGATATTTTGTATGAATGTTCTACTCTAATTATATACTAACACTGCATTGTTTCCTTCCACGTCACTAGAAACCACTCGTTTTTCCACTTCTTTCTTACAGGACATTTACCACTTCCTTCTTGTGTGTGACCCCAAAATTGTAAAGAAATATGTATATGCAATCTAATCTAAGTATTCTCTTTTTCCTCCGCACATGTAGCATCACTTATTTCCTTTTCTGTTGAATTTCCTGTTAGCAGCCCACACACTTCCCCTTGTTGCTTTACATATCTGTATATTCTTCCTTCATTTGTGTCACTTAAAATAATGTGGCATATTAAAAGATTTCCTGCATTAATTATCCTCTAATAGCATACTACCACAGTTTCTCTTTTTGATTTGTGTTTGTAGTCACTTCCTTTTCTTCCTTCTGATTACATCACCTACTTATATAGCTCAGTATTTTTCTGTGCGGTTTTCTACTAAGACCTCACGCTTTCATTCCACTGTACTAGAGGACGCTGTCTCTCCCTATTATCTTATCTAAAAGATAATAAAGAATTATCCTAATGTTAATCAAAAACTCTCAGTATTTCCTTTTTTGTTTTGCTCCACCCATTCATCCACCTTCCCCAGCTGGTCCAGAGCGACCTCGATGATGACGACGATGAAGGATTGGGCATCGGAGGACGAGGAACGCTGCGATTCAAGCACAAGCACCCTGTGGAGTTGCGTGGCCCAGACGGAGTCCATGTGGTCCATGGCAGCACAGGCACACTATTGACCTCTGACCTCAACAGCTTGCCAGAAGACGACCAGCGGGCACTGGCACGCTCTCTGGAGGCGCTGCACGCAGACGGAACGCTGTATGCTGAGAGAAATGCCCGCACCGAGTCGGCCAAATCCACACCGCTGCACCGCAACAAGGGTGGCAACTCACTTTCAGAGAGCCCACTGGAAATCACAGAGCTCTGACTAGCAGAGGCCTCACTGGTCTGAGAGGAAAAGTTGAAAAAGACCAGTTCTTGGCCCCCTTCATTGCATCTTCCTTAATGAAGACTGTAAGTGAGTATCAGTGGGCCACAAGAGACAGAATCATGAGTGTGTCCGGAGCAGGGGAGGTGGGAAACGTACTGAATGGACAGTTTGCACAAGTCGAGCCTCAGGAAATGTTTGGAAATATTTATTTATTTATTTGTTTGTTTGTTTGTTTATTTATTACTAGAAGCACATTAAAGAAGAAAGAAGTGCTCGTAGGACATTTTCAGTAACACACAAAAGAAATCTGAGGCCAGTGACTGCTCAGCTGTGTGTTCTGCCTTATTCGGAAATCTTTGAACAAAATGTACTTTAAAAGTTTCAAATGGTTTGGTATAAGAAGGTATAAGTTTCTCTGGTATGAGAAACAAGTTTCCAAAGTTCTTTACTGTATTTATTTATTTTTGCTGTGATCAGATCTAAGGCTCTGTGTTTAGGAGGACAAAGATCATCGCCATCCAGGATAAAAATGTGAAGATGCTTGGCGCTGCTGATGAAACACACTCATACACTCACGGGGGGTTGAAAAGGGATTTGCAACCCTCTCAAACCGGTGAAAGGCCAAAATAGGAACTCTAGATTTCATTTTTTTGGGGGGAGTTTGTTTGTTTGGGAGAATATACATTCGATATTTGAAAAAGGAATCACCTCTGTTTGTTCCCCTTGGAGTGAAAACAACAACAACAACAACAACAACAACAACAACAACAACAGCTGGACACAATGGATGATTTCTATTTCCTAAATCAGCTATCTTCATGCAGACCATGAAGACTAAGAACACAATGAGGCATAAATAAATAAAAAGTAAAAAAGAGAAGAAAATAAGCTCTCATGGTATAATGAAGAGTCCAGAGGCCTGAACATACTGGGAAAAAAAGGCCAAAAATGAATGTTCACGAAAAAATTCAGTGACTTTTGCTTGAACTGTAACTGACATTGTGAAAAATGAACAGCAGTGAAAATTAAATGTGTCCATTACATTTTTTTTCAGAAGTTTTTTCCCCACTAAACTCATGAGAGGTTTGTTGTATTGTACTGTAAAAAAAAAAAAAAAAAAAAGCAAGTTTTAGTTTGAATCAAAATAATTTTGTAACACTGCCTCTTAAAAAAGAGAAAAAGAAAGAAAAAAAATATTTTAAGTTAAATAAGTATTTATTTTCCTTTGAGTTTTGATATATAAAAAATATAAAGGATGAAAAAAGATATTTTTTTGAAAAACCAAAAGCTGAATGAAAATATATCAGCTGAATTTTATTTTCTATATCTGGGATTATCTGAGTTTTTTTTTTTAAACCTTATACGTATGTTGTGTGTCTGACCTTATTTTTTATATTCTTCTTTTTGTAAAATGTTTTTTTTTTTTGTCTTTTCTGTGTTATGTCACCAGCTCAGAGGTGCTAGACGGGAAATTGCTGTTGGATGATCAATAAAAGAAATATGCAGCGCTTTTTCTCCTCTGGTCACTGGGACGGCAGGGAAAATGGACCAAAGCAGACAGAAGAGTAATAAAAGTCAGAGAATAATAAGGGTCAGAATTCCGATCCATATTGGTGCAGGCATGCAGGATATTACTGTACGTGAGAGGTCTGCTGTCTGCGCAATTACCTTACAGGCCCAAAACTCAGACCTCAGGACTACACGTAAAATATTAATGACAGATAAGAGAAAACAAAATAATATATGTCATGTCAAAATGTTCATTAGATACTCAGTGAGAGAGGGGACCATATTTCTCTTTATTAACTGATTGCAGAATTTATTTTCAATATTTAAGACTATTTAATTGTGTTTTATTGTTGATGTTCAGCAAATCTAGTGAAGAAAAAACTCTAAATTTCTAAGTGCAGAGCAGAACTGAGGTCAAGTAAAACATTAATAATGTCCATACCAGGACTGAGGCGGTGTGTGTGTGTGTGTGTGTGTGTGTGTGTGTGTGTGTGTGTGTGTGTGTGTGTGTGTGTGTGCTGTAAAATATGAATAAGCGATGCAGGAAATATAAGCTTTTTTTTTTTTTGCATGTTCACTAAGAAAAGTCATGTGTGTGACACTTCTACTTGTTACTCTAAGATTAAAATGATATGAATACTGTTGTTGCTATATACAAGTCAAATTAAGCCACGCACACAAGGCTCCATGTTGGAAAAATAAACTTTAGGACAGTTCACTGTAAGCAAAAGAGTTAATGAGTAATACTAAGAGAACATCCAGAATTGACATGCCTTATGTTGACGACCATTAGTTAAGCGACGAGAGCTTTATGGCACCATTATGTTCACTTCTAATGTTCATTCCTGTCATTTTCTCATCAGTAGAGTCAGGTACAGATAACTCCACTGCCAGCCTGTGCTCTGGAGCCAGTCTGGGTGCAAAAGGTACTGGATAGCTTTAAATCTCCCTTTTACATTGTTCTGTTTGTTACACCTGGTTTAATATAGATTTATATTTAAGTATGAACATGTCATGTGGTAGATGCCCTTATCCAAAGCACCTTCCATTTCTCTCTCTCTCTCTCTGTCTCTCTCTCTCTCTCTCTCTCTCTCTCTCTCAGCCCAGCAGTGGTAATGGTGGGATTTGAGCACATAACCTTCTGCACTGTAGTCTAACAGGCTAACCACTGTTGTGTGTGCTTTCATAAGAATACACCTTCTTAGTTACAGATAAGTGAAAAATAACTGTTAAAAAAC
Source organism: Pangasius macronema (assembly GCA_037577455.1). NCBI lineage: Eukaryota > Metazoa > Chordata > Actinopteri > Siluriformes > Pangasiidae > Pangasius > Pangasius macronema. The sequence goes on along the minus strand of CM074947.1, from coordinate 27,391,089 downwards.
ATTACGGGCAAAATGTATCAAGTAGATGACTAAGGGATTGTTGATGCATTTATTATTTATTTATTTTTTTAATTTAGCTTTCTCAGCTTTTCTGTTATTGTGTATATATCAAAGCCTTTGGTTAGATATTGAATTACTTTCAATAATAGTCTTGGGGTTATGTTCAGGAAAGGCAAAGGGTATCCTGTATTACAATACTGAGGAACTTATACAGATAATAATAATAATAATAATAATAATAATAATAATATGCTAAAAAGTCACATGCGTCACATTTAACTTCATATCAGTCTGATTCAATAAATTAAATTATAAATACAAATGTTTCTGTGCTAGTGAACATTTCTTGTTGAAATCTCCCTTGAGCAAGTCGCTGAACTGCTGCAGCCAGTAAATTGATAAAGTCTTTGCGCATGCGCAGTCTCCACCGCGCTTTAACCGTTTGAGGTAAAATGGCGGAAGGACCAGAGAATAAAGTTAGCAACGCTACAGGAAGAGTTTGATGCTTTTTCTTCTTTTCTCTATACGGCTAGTTTGTTTAACGGTGAGTCGTTGTTAACAGGTGAAGTTTCAGTCAGGTTTCCGTGACTTTTGTAAGATAAATAAGTTAAATAAAGTGCAGCGCCGGCGTGCTGTTTGCCTGCAGGACTCGACTTCGGCTAAACGCAGCGGTCAAGTGTGCTTTTATTCTCATTTTCTTCTTTTCACATTTATTGTTGTATCGAGCTGCATTGTTATAAACAAATCTGCCTGTTTATGCTTATTCATTTCACTCTCTAAGTCGGTTCCTAAGTAGGTTTATCAAAGTCTTTTTAGTTTATTAGCGCCTCTGTATGAATTTTTAATGTCAGGAATCACAGCCAAGTTAGCAGTGCTGAAACAGTGTGTTAATGAAAGCTTTAGTTTTATAGTAGCTCATTCAGTACAACTCTGAACTTGAGGTGTGTGTGTGTGTGTGTGTGTGTGTGTGTGTATTACAGGAACAAGTTAGAGCTGACATTTCTGCTGCCTCGGGGTCAGACTGTGTGCATGCGGTAACAGGTAATGTCCACTAGGGGGCAGTTGAATTACACCGGATTCATTCATTAATTCATTCAATGAAAGTCAGGAATAGAAGAAGAAGATGGCATTTAAGTTACAGTTACAATCAATCATTCAGCCTTATAACAGGGGCTTAGACACAACATAACATTAACCAGGGGATTAATAATAATAATAATAATAACAAAAAGACACCTGACAAAGATGGAAAATTTACTTAGTGACCTCATAAACATAAATACAGCCACGTCAGTGAGAACAAATTTATCACAAAGGTATTAACAAAATGTTTTATAATAAATTATATGTATAAAATAATATTGCTATACCAGAATGGAACGTACAGATAAAAATCAAGTTGTGATGCACTTTGTACTTAAATGTTTTTTCACTATCCGGAAATGTACAACATTTTGCACTCTAGGGCCAAACCCTTGCTACCCAGAGTCTACTTTTCACATATCGGTATGCTAAGAGTGTTGTACGAGTGAGACAGTTATTTAAGAGCAATGGCCAACTTTTTAATTATTGTGAATTTCTTAATCACTGTAAGAATCCTGTAACTGCTAAGCTATTTGCTGTAGTATTTGATGCCATTATTGGTGGCCTTATTCAGTATAAATGATATAATCTCTGGGTGTATGTCCTCAAAATATAATACTTTTACCTAAATAATTTAAAAAAAAATTATATCAGTTAGTCTGATTGATAAACATTCGCCGATTTTGAACAATCTTTAGAAACACAGCTTTACCCAAATGCAGATCATATTGTAATTCAGTGCGTAATAGATTGAGTGGGAAGAGGGCTGGAAGTTACCTAGTCAATTTAAAATAAAGGTTATATATGCAAAGGATAAACCTAACATCTAGTATATTAACACAATACATTAAGACTGTAAAAGATGCAAGAAATCAAAAAGCAAAATGATTGTATAGAGTAGTTGCGACCTTTTATTTCTTTGTGAGTGTTCTTGTTCTGCAATAATAATAATAATAATAATAATAATAATAATAAAAACATTTTCATTCCAATATAGTGGCATAAATTAAATCAATAAATCATAGAGTTTAAAAGTTTGATGAACTGTTCAAGGGATATGACAATTTTACATAAATCCACAAATAAATACGATTGTTTTATTTAAAAAAAAAAAAAAAAATCCATAGTTTGTTTTGCTCACATGATCCAAAATCAGCACAGTAAGACGTGGCTGTAGCTGCTGGGAATGTAAACTTTCAAGGAGCATACATTGTGTTTAAGTATTTTGAAAGTATTTTGTATTTACTGAAATTTTCACACTCGTTTTTTTTTATTCTGAGCAAATTTAAGCCAAACAATAATAATAACAGACCCAATTTCTGTCATAACTTAAGAAATCTGACAAAATTGGCAGTTACTAGTTGACCTTTGCATGGCAGCATAGTTTAAAATAATGCAAGAAAACATGGTTAAAGAGCTCTGTTCTTGTAGTTAAAGATTTTTTTCTTTTGGTAATTCCTGCAAACATAAACCAAAGAACTTTAACTTCAATATTAATCATTTATTAAATCATTCAGTTTTAGAAGGACAGACCAAACCGCTACTGCCAGCTACACAGCACTGTGCCCGTTCTGGCAGTGTGTTTTGATGGTGTCAGAGATCGCTCTCTTCCCTGACTTTCACCTGTCTAGCCACACATTCAGCTGTTTAATGACCAATCTGGGAGAAGAGTTGTGACCATGGCTGGGCTCCTGTGGTGAGACACTTATGTTCCTGCTTTGGCTGGCAAGTGCTACATCTTATCATGTCGTCACCTTTGCCATTTTCCGCTCCACTGTACACACGGCCATCCATAACGTCAGCAGGAAATGCTTGGCATCATGAGAAGAGTCATCACGCTTCCCTCTGCTGACGACCTGCCTGCAGTGGGCGATGGATTTGCCAGGCTGACTGGGTCTGCTGTATTTAATAAAGTGGTGGGCAGCACTGATGGATGCCATCTCTCCCAGCCAATTACACTGATGACTCCATTCACTCACCCTCTTCACTGACAGGTTTAACCCGTGGCTTCAACACAAGCAGGCGGGCTCAAGGAGTCAAGCGTGCATGATTAAATATATACTGAAAGCATCTCTGAAGCATTTTCCCTTGTCAGTATCAACCCTCTCATGCGTAGTCTTTAGATGGTTATTAATTCAAATGCATGTGGTATGAATTTTCTATAGCTTACTTGTCCATGTGTGTGCATGCCATGTGTTTATTAACAAAAAGAAATGTCAACATTGGAGTCTAAATCAAAATAATAGAATACAATTATTCTTGATGCATACAATCTTATTTGAGTCTACGGTGTAGAATCGTTTAAAACTGATTACTTTTGGAGAGCAGTGCAGAGATGTGCAGCTCTGTGTACAGTGCACTGTCTTCATGGGCTATATGGATTTATTTATTATATAAATAAAGGCTTTTCTGTTGTTTGTACAGAAATAGGCGTTTATTCTGGAGCTCAGTGAGGAGGCAGTGTTTATTAATGAACTTGATCTTTGTTCCCCTATAATGTCCATGTATTGCAGATCGATTTTCCCACACTTGTTTCCCACAAAAAGGCTGCGAAAGAGAAGAAAAATTCATCTACCTTTTCCTGTGTCTGAACATCTGGGGCTAGTGTCAAGTCTTTTTGTGTGGTTTTTGAGTTGTAATTAGGTGGAGATTTTGCTGAAACCTGGCGATTCTTCCCGGTTTTCCCAGAAATCAGTTTTGTTCCATTTGTAGCCAAACTACGAGATTTTTGTGCATAAACATCGATTCCTGAGTTGTGACCAAGTCTCTTGATTATAAATGCATGTTTTAAAGTATGGACTCATGATATATGATATGATATAGTGTGATATGATATAGTATAGTATGATATAGTATAGTATGATATGATATAGTGTGATATGATATAGTATAGTATGATATAGTATGATATGATATAGTGTGATATGATATAGTATAGTATGATATAGTATGATATAGTGATATGATATAGTGTGATATGATATAGTATAGTATGATATAGTATGATATAGTATAGTATGATATGATATAGTATAGTATGATATAGTATGATATAGTATAGTATGATATGATATAGTATAGTATGATATAGTGTGATATGATATAGTATGATATGATATAGTATAGTATGATATAGTATGATATAGTATAGTATGATATGATATAGTATAGTATGATATAGTGTGATATGATATAGTATGATATGATATAGTGTAGTATGATATAGTATGATATGAAATAGTATAGTATGATATAGTATGATATAGTATAGTATGATATGAAATAGTATGATATGATATAGTATGATATAGTATAGTATGATATGAAATAGTATAGTATGATATAGTATAGTATGATATATGATATAGTATAGTATGATATAGTATGATATGAAATAGTATAGTATGATATAGTATGATATGATATAGTATAATGTAATATAGTAATATGATATAATAGTAATAATGTAATATAGTAATATGATATAATGTAATATAGTAATATGATATAATAATAATAATAATGTAATATAGTAATATGATATAATAATGTAATATGATATAATAATATATATATATATAGGGCAGAGCAGCATAACCCCTCCGTTCACCTTTGCCGGAGCCCCAGTTGGGACAGACCAGCTTTTCTCTTTCTTTCTCTCTTTGCTGGATTTAGTGCCCCACCTGGTTCCAGCACCTTCAGCTCACCCTCAGGCGGTCTCGAACCTGTGTGTCCTCGCAGTGACAGGACAGACCTCACCCTCAGACCATTGAGCCACCAGTGCCTTCGGAAATACTTTCTTTTTTTTGGGGGCTTATCTTTTACTTTACGTCACCTACGTACTCAGATGAGTGTTTATAAAGAAAAGCGTGAGCTTTGAACCGTGACTGTCAGCGTGAGTAACCAGTGCACCTACCCGCTGCGCCACTAGCACCTACAGAAACCACCCTTTTTTTAGGGGGTTTATCTTTTACTTTATATCACCTACGTACACAGATGAGTGTTTATAAAGAAAAGCGTGAGCTTTGAACCATGACTGTCAGCGTGAGCAACCAGTGCACCTACCCGCTGCGCCACTAGCACCTACAGAAACCACCCTTTTTTTAGGGGGTTTATCTTTTACTTTATATCACCTACGTACCTAGACGCGTGTTTACAAAGAAAAGCCTGAGCTTTGAACCGTGACTGGCAGCGTAAGCAACCAGCACACCTACCCACTGCACCTACAGAAAACACCCTTTTTTTAGGGGGTTTATCTTTTACTTTACAGTACCCATGTACCCATATGAGTGTTTGTAAAGAAAAGCCTGAGCTTTGAACCATGACTGTCAGAGTAAGCAACCAGCGCACCTACAGAAAACACCTTTTTTTTTTAGGGGGTTTATCTTTTACTTTACATCACCTACCTACACAAACAGGTGTTTATAAAGAAACCTTTAAGAAGGGCCTCAAACCACAGCTGTCACACTGAACCGCCACTTCACTACCTGAAATAGGCGTAGCAGTACACTTACCCGCTGAGCCACCAGTGCAATCAACAACAAACCATTAAAAGAAAAGCTCTTTTTTAGTAACACTTACCCATTACTTGTGTCTGAAGCACTTTGTCTGTAGAAATATATATAGGATAACTATAATCCTCTTGCTGGCTCAACTGTAAATTTCCCTACCCTGTGGTGAGTGTTACAGGTTTGCTTCTTGCTTAGGAAATACTTCCAGGAGCTGTGGCTTTAAGGAACAACACCAGAAATATTTGGTATATTGAAAAACATACACATGTCAGCATGGTGGTGAAGTGGTAGTGTTGTTGTCTCACTATGACAGAGGCCTAGGATTGATCCTGAGATGAGAACAGGTTAGCTTAGGGCTAGGTTAGGGTCTGTGTATGTACTCCTCAATTTGAGTTTCCTGGTTTCCTCTCACCTCCCAAAAATGTAAGTGTATTAATGGTGCCTTGTGATAGAGTAGTGTCCCTTCAATACTATACAAAGTGTTCACAGGATAGGCTCGGTTACTCTGAGCAGGATAATGAACTTCCTAAAGATGAATTACAAATATCATATTGAATCAAGTAATGTTTCCCAGAGAATCCAAAAAAGCTGAGTTCATGCATTAAGCCATGTGATATCCCCATGACCTAAGAGTGTGGCTGATTTGGTTAATGAGCTGGCAAAACAGTAATTAAAATTTTAAAAAAGTACATAAAGTACATAAAAAAACTGATAACTGCAGAAATGTTTGAACTCTCTGATATTAACTGACCTCCCTGCATTATCACTGCCATTGCTTCCAGTAATTTTGTTTAAATCAGTAAATAATGATGTTGTACCAAATATATAATGCAATTAAATAATTCCTTCCACTTTTCATAACTAATACAATAAAAAATTGTTCCTGGTAGTGGACTCAGACTACTGGAGCCTATAGTATATCCTTACACTTGCCAATCTTTTCTGCTTCTAACACTTTGAGAACTTCAACATCGACAACGGACTGTTCACCTGCTGCCTAATATCTAATATATCAAACCCCTTGACAGGTGCCATTACAACGAGATAACCAATGTTATTCACTTCACCTGTCAGTGGTGTGTGTGTGTATGTATGTATATATATAGTGTTGAAAAAACTAACATTAACTTGATAAGCTTTACAGACATCCATGTATAGATATAGATTTATCCCAAATGAGCAAGCCAGAGGCAACAATGGCAAGGAAAAGCTCTCTGAGATGACACGAGGAAGAAACCGTGAGAGGAACCAGACTCAAAAGGGAACTCATCCTCATCTGGGTCACACGGGATAGTGAGAATGTAAATCATTACTCTTCTACAATTGTATACTAGAGTGTCAAGCAGTGCTGAGTGTGTTGGAAACATCTTCAGTATAAGCATCAGTGTCACTTTTGATTTCAGCAAAGTCTATAATATAATATGCAGGTGACGTTTCCCACTGTATAATGAAGAGACTTGAGAATAGTTTTTAGCAAGTGCAGGCTTGCTAAAAGGCTGTCCAAGTGAGAATATCCGTAGTCATCTTTAGGTTATCCACGGTCCATGTGGGGCCATGCTCGGCAGCAGCTGGTGATTCTCAGGTCAAGGCAGAAGGAGGCAGAAGTAAATCGTCATTAAATGATCACTGTGACTGAGTCTCTCCAGCAGGTGTCAGTCTAGCTTCAGGGTTGCACAATAGCCATTGCACTACCTTTTAAAGACGTCAAAAACTTGTATGTTCATACAAGTCAAATCTTAATGTCCCCTTACACTAAATGTTTATTACCAGCATGACCATGTAGAAAAATACATTTGCAGTCAGGTCATTCGTGGCTGTTTATGCTGCTCTATGGTGGAAGTGTTCTCATCAGGTGGTGCTGAGGGTGCAGGGTGCTTTCATCAGAGAGTGATGCACTATCCCGGGTGTCCCTGTGCAGATAGAAATCAATGGCGTGGTGTGTATAATGCCTCATTGTCCTGCCTCGCTGCCCCCGGTACCCTCATGCCCATCAAAGTACTTCCACGTGGTGACATCATATCCCTCGACCCAATCGAATGTCCAATCTGGCTCAAATGAAACGTGTGAGGTATGTTTAGGTGTGGAGACGTGCATATACCCACCCACACACCCTCAGCATTGCATACACAGCCATCACGCATTTATGGAGATAAATACATATATATATATATATATAAAACACAATATGTCCTTTTTTCTCCTTTCCTATCACCAAACTTGTTTTGCTTTTTAATCTTAAAGACTGACCTTTATCAGTCACATTTCGCCTGGTTCCGGCCCTCCTTCCCCAAACAAGAAAACAATCAAAACGTCACACAAAGAGCTCAAAGAAAGCACAACCTTTCGCGTCATCATTCTTTCAGAAGTTCGTAAACTTTGTGTGATCGGAAATATGAAGTCTGAGTGATAAGGTCGTACCGGTGTTGGTAAATACACCATGGACAATGATGAGAGGCTACAAAAAGAAACAGGATATGTGGGATGGATGCATGAAAGGTAAACAGGAGCAGCTGTCAGTGGTGTGGTATCCAGCTGTGAATGAGAAGAGGATCTTTGTTGTATAATGAAGAAAAATTTACGTGTAGGCATTCACCCCCACCCACTGCCTCAAAGCAACCAGGATCCGATAAGCTATAGAGTTACTTTCAAAAGGGATTATTCCACAGCAGTATGTGCTTGAGTGTCTCTATAAGAACGAACAAGTGTGCATAAGAGTATAAATAAATGCATGAATGAGAAGTGTGTTTTCGCATGGTTTCGTGTGCACTTTATCACGAGGGAATTCCCATGCAGGTCGTCTGATTGAGCTTCAGAGCGGCTTTTGGCAACACAAGCCCAAAGATATGAGATTTCACAGATCAAAGCCCACCTTTCTTCTGTCTTTATCTGAAAACAAAGCTCAACCCAGTGTTCCCCACATACTTTTGCATTTTTCAAAATCCGGGCATCGAGTCAGTGCTGTTAAGCTGCGTTTCCCTCGCTCATGGTACTTCCCAAAAAAAGATCAATAAATAAAATAAAGTATTGATCATTCGGGGCGCTCTCTCTGTTCTGGATACAGTATACAATGTACAAAAAGACACATTTCTGTCTGCTTCGTAATGAATAAAACTGTTATACAACCTCTGGCAAAAAAGATGGAATCACCACACTTAGAGGATGTTCAGCACCCAGCCTTTTTACTTTATAGCAAACAAACAAATCAACACAAAAAAAAGTTTTGTTCAATAGCTTAACATTCTGGCTTTGTGAAACATACAGCAAAAATTTCAGTGACATTTTTTTTGTTAATGGCATGTCATTTTCCAAATCAAGTAGAGGAAAAAAATTATGCAATCACTCAATGTTGAGGGAAAAAAATATGGAATCATTAACAAAAAAACACAATTAGTACTTTGTTGCTCCTCCTCTGGCTTTTATGACAGCCTGAATTCTTTNCACCATAAATTTTCAATTGGATTGAGATCCGGACTGTTTGCTGGCCATGTCATTGAGTTGATCTGCCTTTCCTGAAGTCTTGTTTGTTTGCTATGAAGTAAAAAGTCTGGGTGAACATCCTCTAAGTGTGGCGATTCCATCATTTTTGCCAGGGGTTGTAGGAACATGATCAGCGACAGGGTGGTCTGATGTGGCCCAAAGGGATGCAGAGTTACTGTTACCTCCCCACAGACGCCTCTGGCTTCTTCATTTGCAAAGTAAATCTACATCTGTTAGAAATGCTACAGGCATGAAATTGATTTGAATAAAAAAAACAAATTACCTCTGACTCTGATTAAACTATTAAATAAGCCCTGTGAAATTACTGTCAGTGTGAACAGTAAGGTCTCCCAAAACCATGCTGCATTGCCCTCAGGCGTGAATGTGTGTGTGTGTGTGTGTGCTGTCCTGCGATGAACTGCTGTCTCGTCCACGATGCGTTCCCGTACTGCACCCAGTGCCTCGGGATAGAATCCGGATCTACCGCATCCCTGACCAGGATAAAGCACACGCTGGACATGAAATACAATACAAAACACACAGACACACATATATACATTATTTTTTTTTTTTTTTAAATATATATAAACATTTTATAGACATTTTTCAAATATCTGCTGTTCCTCCTAGAGCCTCAGAAGTGCTTGAACTGCTGACATCCACTATAGTAGTTTTTTTTTTTTTTAAATATGGTATGTAATTGAACAATTACTAAACACAACAGGAAATACACTTACGAGCATACCTTTATGACAAAATGTCTATTCTGTACTATCTGGCTCCGCTGTGATTCAAAGAAGAAAGGGCTCGCATATCAGGAGCGGCACTCAGTTGGCTTCTCAGCTTTATCTTCATCCGAGCTGCACTATAGAGTGGAGAATTTGTTAGAACAGGAAATAAACTTAAAATAAACTCACTTCCTATTTTCCATAAGGCATGTGTGGCGTGGTCACCCCTTTGACAAAGATTGTTTTTGTTTTCTGATGGCGGATCAGATTGGAGATTTGATTCACTTTGATTTTTTTTTTTCATCCAGCAGTCAAGCTTTTCTGATTACCTGTGTCATTTTATCAGCGATGTAAAACACGTTTAAAATGAAAGCTGTCCAGTGAAACTGTGGGCTGTCATCTAGTGATAAAGTCTAGTCTTTTCTATGCATTCAACTTTTTTTTTTATCCAACTCACCTAAATATGCACCTTTTTTAAATTTTTCAATTCAAAAGTTCAGAAGTTCAAAAAAAAAAAAAAAAAAAAACACACAACAGGTTTTTTCCCCACTTTAAACCACATGAGACAAAAGCTAAAGCCTCGCTGATGCATTGGTGAGATGTCTACACCAGTCCGCGTGTGTGTGTGTGTGTGTGTGTTTGACACTGGTATAAACAGAGGAAAAATGGAGGCAGGTTTTTATGCCTAAAGCAGAATGATGAACAGATGGCCTGTCTGTACATGTTATGAAAGTGCTGCAGATATGATTAGTCATGTTCCTTTATGTGTTTTTTTTAATTGACTTCAGTTGTGCAAGAGCCATGAAGAACCATAAACCATAAATATTACAAATAAAAAGTGTTCAGAAGGTAATGCCTGTGAAATAAACAGAATCTTACTATTATTTTACAGCCTATGAAAAATATTTAATTAAACAATTTACTGAGCAATGAGATTCAGTTATACTCCCAAAGTATATTACTGTACTGTGTCAGTGTGATAGCATTCTTACGGTAATATTTCTTTGCTGTGCCTTCAGCTGGAAAGGTATAAAAAAATGCAAAATCTCAAAACATAATGTTAATGAATAGCTCTTGATTGAGAGCAGGTTGCAAAACTTCTGCTAAAGAGGAAAAGAAACACACTTCATTATAATAACACTTCACTGATTTCAGTCTGATATTCAAGTATGTAAACAGTGTTTTCAACAATCTGGACATTTTAAAATAAATAAATACTTTAAAGAAAGAGGCATTACAAGTCTTTCCAGTTAAGCTTTTCTTGAGACTAACAATTTAATTTAAAAAAATATATATATAAAAAAAAAAAGTGTCAGCAGAAATGTACAGTAAGTATACACGTTTTACCTCTGATTTTGTAGGAATCGACTATCATTCTCCCAGGAAATAGTCACAGGAAGTTGTCTTTTTGACAGGAAGTGAAGTAAAATTACTGTGTGTTTACGAAACAGAGCATAACGGTTCATTGTGTTAAATTTTAAATAGCGTGGAAAAACTTTACTTCTCCAAAGCTACATATTTAAAATGGTAAATTTGACCAAAATTGAGTTTTTTCTGCCAATAATGAACTTAACACATGTACTTCAAGAAAACATAAGTACATATATATATATTTTTTATTTAGGCTATGTTCTAACTTTGCCTCACCTGCAAACATCACACTGGGTTAGGAGCCAGTTTAACACATGTAGCAGCAGTCAGTCTAAAGATCTCTACAGATCTGCTAGCTAAGCGTCTCCCTCAGGAAGTGATCCAGTTTTGAGATAATTACACGTTGTAGTGAAACGGAATCAATTCATTCTGTAATCAGATTTTTTTCATGTTTAAATGGCCTAATAAAAGACATTAATAACATGAAGTATAGTCAACAGACCAGAACCGAGTGAATGTTAGCAAGTGAAGAGACGATGATGAGGCTTGTGTTTAAATGCACTGAGTGGTTTTACCTCAGGTGAGGAGACAGAGACTGAAGCAGATGATGAGGATAATCCAACGGATAATCAGTGTTTCCTACTGTAAACTTATAATTCAATAAAACTGTCAGTAACATTGATTTTATTTTAGGTATTTTAGGTTAGAAATGTAGAAGTAGGTAGTGTAATTGGAAAGAAATTTGACTTTTTGGGATAAACAGATTGGATCCAGTTAAAAAAATAAATACATAAAGGTCAAATTTTGACCTTGTGAAGGGTTTTCACAGGCTACCCCACACACACACACACACCAAACACAGACGTGTATATATACATACACATACATATGTATACACACACACACACACACTTATGCCAACACAGGGGCTCTGAGCGTGACTAGCTGCTTTCTAGCGGTTCAGTTCCTGTTATGTGGCGCTCAGACTGTGACAGCGAGCGCACAGAGCGCATCCTCCACATGTGCACTGCTCCAACAGCACGACTTTACCTGAAGAGAGATCATTAAGAGACAGTTTGAAGATGTTTTCTCTCTTCTCTTCGATTAGGAGAGAAAAGCTGCACTAGCGCTCCCCCTGTCGGCTGTCTGCAGGAAAACTAATCAGTTACCGAGAACACCACAGCTCTCAGACCTGAAGAAACAAAAACCCAACATTCAGAAGTGACATTTACAGAACATTGAACCTTTTCATGCACGGGGTCCAATTATTGCATTCAAGTGATAATTTGTGCATGAAATGAACAGAAGATTCACCCTCAGAAGTCTATGTCTATTGGCCCAGTTCTTGACACCTGTACATTTTAATACAAAGAGCTGAATGTGAATATTGTAGTTTCAAGTATATTAGGTCATTTTATTAAAAATCTTACTCAACAAAATGCAAATAAATGAATCTATTGTACACTGAGAAATATTACATCCTACACTTTGGTGTCTAAACCTGGGTTGCCAAAAATCGTGAGATTATTTTGGTACCTAAACAAAACAATAAAACAAAGCAAACAGAAACTATTTGCATTTGACAATTTCAATGTGTAAAATCACTCACACCTGAATAAGCGAAAGCAGAAGGTTTTGCTCATTAGAAGAACAGAATGCTAAATAACGTGATACAGTGATCATTTTGAAATGCCGATAAATAATTTTAACTAATATTATATATTCATAATAAATAAAATCTTTTTTCACAGATAAATTAGGGGTAAACTGCCTGACTATGAAAGCAAACATATCCTGGATCTATCACAATTCCACAGTAAGAACTTGCTAAGTAAGGAATAATCACATTTTAGGAAAATATTTCACAAGCCTCAGACAGTTATTATTAAGCTCAGATTATGTGTAGTGTCCACTGTACTGGCCCCTGTGAAAGCTGTTACTATAAACATGATAACCTATTAGAAACAAAGCATTAATACAAACCTGTGACCAGCCGGAACTACTGTCAGAGCTGCTGTTGTAGAAAATTAATCAACACCATGTGACCCATCACAATGAAGAATTCAACAGCGTATAAAAGCAGATGCATTATGAATTATGTACATCATACAGATATTTTTGTCACACTGTTCCAAGTCACTGGCAACCACAACTGTAAAAAGTCCTAAAGAACATATTTAAATAAACGTAATTGAAAAAAAATAAATAAATCACCTCTTTGAAGTGCCATTAGAAAAAAAAAACAGTCTGAACACTCGTTTTCATTAAGCGTTGCCTCCTGTTGGACTGCTCATAAATTACACACCAGGTATGACGCTTATCTCCTTATTTATGTGTTTGTCTTCTTCATACACTCGGCCATTTCATGAGGCACTGGTGTATTTTTTAGGCATACAGATGTGAAGCGTTCATGATTGAGGAGGAAAAAGAGAATTAGGTTCAGCAGTCAGTCTGAAAGGCCCCATTTAGCCTTGACAGACTGAGTTTTAAGGGCGAGTGTAAAAACGTCAAAGCCCATACAGCATCAAGGTCTCCTAGCCAGACTCGAAAGCCCTGTATTCAGCTTCGACTGTTTCAGTCCAAGGTCTTTTGACCCAATGAGAGCTCACATTTATTAGCTGAGAGAGCCGTGGCTCCTCAGGAGTGCGTGAAGCGTCGGTCCAAGTCAAATTCCACCCGTTGCCATCGTAAAAGAGTCACCTAATTAACGTTAATCCGTTTTTGATGGCTGAATGTTCCCACTGACTGGTGTGACCGCCCCAGATACACTCGAACTGAACTTCGGTAGACGATATTCTCTCCCCCAAATTGTGTGTGTGTGAGAGACAGAGAGAGAGAGAGAGAGAGATGGGTGGAAAATAGACCTGAATTTCTAGCATCTCAGAAAAAAACTTTTTTCCCCAAAGTACAGACAAATTAAATGGTCCCTGAAACATACAAGATGTGGTTGTATTACATTTGTTAATGTATTTACATAAAAACAAATTCATATATTTCTACATTTTAATATATAACATCAATTTTAACAACTTTGTATTATGAATATATTATGTATTTTCATTAGAAAATGGTACTGGGCCTCTTTTTCTTACAAAAAAAGAATAAAAAGTAGACACACTCTTTTCTTTTGTAACTGTTTTTTCCTTCAACTTGTCAGTTTATTGTATGAAAGTTATTAGTTATTTGACTCTTATTGTCACTTTTATTCAATTTATAATTAGTAGTATTATCATTATTATTATTGTTGTTGTTGTATTTATTTTTTCACCACATGCTTTCTCAGTATCATAGTACTGTTGCAGATGAAAACGACTAAACTGAGATAGAAATGATTAAAGCATCCTGCACTTCCTGCTCATGATTCTGATACTGGATTGCTGGTAAAGTGACAGAGAATACTACTGACATGTTCTTTATCCATCTTACCTACAAATGAAAATCACCACCGAGGCTGCAGTTCAGTTGCACAAAAGTTCTCAGGGTTTATAGTGCTGAAATAGAGTCCGGACAGAAACCAACACGGAGACTTAATCAGGAAGAGAGCTAAATATTTACACAGTTAAACACAGACGTCTTAAACAGCCTTTCACTTGCTCATTTTCCGTCACTCTAGCACAAATGTTTTATGACCGAATGGAGAAAACAAGAAAAAATGCTGTTGTCATCCTTCCCTTCAAACAATTTACACTCTGATCACAGCCACTTGTGGTCATGCACGCACTGACGTCTACGTATCAATCTTGAATTGTCCCTAATTGTTCTCTTTAAACACACGCACGCACGCACACACACATTTTCTGTAGGGCTTGTAGGGTTGACTTTTCCCTTAGCCACAAAGCCACTGAAAAAGATTTTTTCTTATGTTGATCTTGGCTAACTTAGGAATTAAAAGATAATCAAGCAAGTGAAAACTTATCCAGAGTGTGAAAGTCTAGTGAGTGAAAGTTCATCTTCAGAGTGAAAGCTAACCTAGAGAGTGAAAACCCAAAGTGAAAGCTAACCTAGAGAGTGAAAGCTAATTTTCATAGTGAAAGCTAACCTAGAGAGTGAAAGCTAATCTCAGGAGTGAAAGCTAAGCTCTAGAGTAAAACAAGCAGGCAAAAGCAACCCCAGATGGTTTTGCTAACTCTATTTGATTTGGAGCTAAGACATTTCCCTCTCACCTCTCTCCGGTGCGCTCCAGGCCTCCAGGTGTGGATGTTTTTATTATGCATTTGCTAAAGCTCCTGAAGTTTCCTAGCTGGGGGCAGGAGCACCTGCATGCATGTGATCAAACACACACACACACACACACACACACAAACACGTTTCTGAGATGCTATAGGGCAGCTTTGGGAGTCAGTGGTCCATGAGAGAACATCAAACCAACACAACTAGCTTTGGACATCAATGCACATGTCAAACATTTTTATTCCTCAAAACAAGAGAAAGTATACATTTGAAAAGACACCATCATAATTTCTGGGTTTATCCCACATGCTGATAAAACATAAAAGAACCTTCACCACAACTTGGTGAATCCTGATAATCAACAACATCGGACAGTACAAAGCATTCTGGACCTTCCAGTACATCCTTCATCAAGATATTTATTAATCAATTGAAAGAGAAAGTAGCTATTATTATAGTTTCAAGGTGTAGGGTTTACGATCACCCTGACTTACCATTCCAAAGTAGAAAGACATGAAAAAAAGACGATTTCGTTGTCAGTCTCCAAACACAAATAATATTCACCCAGTTGAAAAGCCAATTCACTGAAGGGGAAAGGAAGCGGGGCATGAACGCGGCTATGAATAGTATTAGTTGTTCAGAATTTAATTGAACAATATCGAATGCTTATAAATGACAGTTCATCACATTGCTAATGTGTGTATATTTGGGCCAAATTTGACCAATTTTGATATTTGAAAGCGCTGAACCCACCCTAAATATAGATTTTTGAGCCTGGAATCTGATGACTTTTCCTAAAGTGACTCCAAATCGATATGGCTTCTTTGGTTTCCTAGGACTAGGCCGTGTAACACTGTCGGCGGTACGCAGCTCAGAGAGCACGGTAGACCCAGGGTTAGAGCACGCGTAAGCTTTTTATTTGGACCGGTGCCCTTGGTACGTTAGTCAGACAATAAAGTAAAGCTTTTTTCCAAAACATTTCAAAACTTTGCAGCTTTCCAGCTCACACACTTTCTACTAAGCTTAGCCTTTGAACTGCTCATGGCTACAAACAGGCTTATCTCACTGCTCAGCCAGAGACAACAGATACATGCATGTTGGACAACAGGGCTCAGGTGTGCCATGTTAGTTAGTACCCCTATAGCTCAACAACAAACACCCTCCCATTTTCCATGCCACAACTCCCCTGGAGATGTGAACCATGAGTTCAACCCTGGAGGGACACAGACAAATGGTTGGAGCGGGTGCCTCAGAGGTACAACCATTTTCCTGAGGTCATTGTGGATGAGAGATTTGACCCATGCGTAGGTAATAAATAATTATAATCTTTGATTTTGAAAATTACTGTGACAAATTGGTAAAAAAAAAAAGATTCTTCTTCATCCATACAAAGGTCACTGTCCTTTCTGCGTTTATCCACAGAGCTCACTGAATGGCTTGATGAGGATGGCCTTCATATTCACTGGATCTCAACCCAATTGAACGCATCTGGGAGATTTTGGAGACGTGTTAGACAGCACTATCTATCACTATCATCAATACACCAACTGAGGGAACAGCTTTTGGAAGAATAGTGTTCATCTCTCCAATACAGTTCCAGAGACTTGCAGAATCTATACCAATGTGTACTCAAGCTGTTGGCAGCCCAACAGCTTATTAAGACACCTCATCCTTACTTTTCTTTTCATGCGTCATCCATCTGTGTGTTACATATTCCAGATGTTTGACAGCTTCAAACAAAGGTTGCTACCTAAGCAAAAAAGCCTGATCTGAACNCTGAACAACCAACTTCAACTGCAGCCAACAAAATTACCATCAATATTACTATAATGAAGCCAGTGAAGTCTAACGGCTGAATGCATATCTATCTTAGCTGGTGCTCTACACATGTTAAGTCCTCCAATTAACCTCCTGTATGGATGAGTGCAGATCTGTGAAGCAGCTTCACATTGAGCTGACAGCACAAACACAGCTGGAGACTGATTAGAACCACCCAAGAGTAGAGTCACTCTACCTCATTTTAACTGCCTTGACACACACACACACACATACACCACAACAAAAACAACATATGACATAACCACAAAATAACTTTATGGGACTGTGTTTATGCCTGAAGAATGTCTGGCACCCTTGACCAACCTTTTTTTGGTTAGTTTGTTTTCCTTTCATGAGTTCAAATCTCATGGCTCCCAGAGAGCCACTAAAGTGATCGGCTTAAAGAAAAGGTCCACCCTTAAACACATTGAATATGTATGTATTGAAATATTTGTGATGTGTTATGGATGTTGGTGCTAATTTGTTGGTTGCTGCCATATTTCCGTTATTCCTGTCAGAAATTACTGAGACATTGTTAACGCATTTACAGTTGCGTTTAATAGGAGAGAAATTTTCAAACTCAAACATAAGGGATAATGATCAGGTTTCTCTGTTAGCTCTGTTAGAGCAAGACGAATCACAGAAGAGTGAGTGGTAAATGAAATGATACGTCAACATGACACAATACCGTCTCTGAACCGAGTCGATTAAAGCAATGAGATGGCGCGCATGATGGCAGAGCTGCATTAGCATGTAGCATGAGTTGAAGCTTTGGAACCTGATCTGTATGAGCAGACTGTACAAATGAGGAGATGAGGGAACTAGGAAGACTAAAAGCGTAAAGCACTGGTTGAATTCCCACTGGCACCACTGACAGAAGAAATCCCACTGGCACCAATATCACCAGGTAGTCAAATGGCATTATGGGTAATGTAAGAAATTGTTGACCAAACTGAAAATGCAACAACATATCAATGAAATTTAAAAGGTCAATAGGTCCACACAAGGTTGTTGAGACTTGATTTTTCAATTCAGAGGTGACTGAATTTACATTGGCAATGTTGCTCCTGAATAACAAGCCATTTGTCTGTGGGACTTTTTTGTTTAATTTTGTAGGTAAACTGAATTTTGTTCAAATACAAGAATTCAAAAACATTACATTTCACTGTTAAATCCTGACAAACCAGTCATGACAAGACACTAGTCTCTAGAGCCAGATGTGTTTTGAGGCACTGTTTTTTGCTACACTATAGCTAACCAACACTTACCTTGAGCAGACTTCTGTTGGAGGATCTCGAGAATTACTATGAAATAAAAGACATTTTAAAGCCATGGTGGTTTTTTTTCAGATTCATAATGGTGAACACATAGATGTTAAGCAGCTACCAATGCCATGACATCAAATTCACCACTGGCCTCTCCTCTCAAACATACATGCCACATGTCAACAGCTCCTAAATGTAATTTTTTTTACCATGTAAAGGTAACGAAAATGGACGTTATTCTCGAAAGACCACTGATGTCCTAAATTTTTTTGTTTGCTTGTCAACTCAACCCAACTTACCCAAGCCTGGTAACCTTCCTAATTCAGATCAAGACAGCAAGAAAAGCTTCGCAGCACTAGACTGTTGTGTTCGGTTCAAACCAATTTGGTATACACCCACATATCACAAAATGATGGGGAGGAGCCAGGGGACAGTTTGCAGATTGTTTACTGCTGCACTTCAACTTTCCTCATGTTTAGAAGAAATTAAATTGATTTAGGAAAGAGTGACTTAATATTTTAGAGGGTTGAGAGGAAGTATAGAAATATAGGGCCCCTGTAAAAAAAAAAAAGTCTAGAATTGCCCATGACTGATGATGAGGCAGGGGCATGGCATTATTTATTGAGTCATTTGGCCCAAGAGGAGAACTTAATTGAGTGGTTGAACGCAAGGATGTGTGGCTAGACATGATTAGGTGCTGAGTGCTCACTTAATGTGCGGCCAAGAACTGAACAGAATGAGATGGAAAAAATCTCAGGAAAGAGGAAAATGTTAGTGAGAGAAATGATGATGATGAGGAGGAGTGGCGGTGATGGGTTCAGCCCAGAATACTATTTTTTTCTGGCTTTTCCATGTATGACGCAGGTCTTGCTGCAGCAATACAGTGCTGTACAGTCCAGAGCTGACCACAAAAACAGAGACTGAAACACACACAGCTCCTAAACACCCTCTAAAGTGTGGTCAAAAAGTATATGCTATTAACACATAATCTAGGTTCGTTATAAGTTGAGAGCAAACACACTAAATTTTTCATGGTGGTGGTATTTCATATATATGTATACACACACACACACACACACACACAGGTGGAGGGGGCACTAGTGCTGAAAGTCAATTCAATCTATTGTAATTTTTGCAGGAATTCTAACAAGCTGGAGTGATTTTGTTTGATTTCATTTTTCCAACTGTATTCCAACAATATCTATAATAATAACAGTAATCAATGAATAGAGCAACCCAATCTGAGACAACACAACCAACCAAGCCTTTATATATGAATGAAGCTGTTAAAAAAAAAAAAAGAAAGAAAGAAAGGCTATGAGCACTCACTTAATTTTAACTTTAGTCAATTCATACAAGTTGGTTTAGACCATGCTGCCATACTGGAATGACATGTTATTACGTAAGAGGGTAGGATTTTCAGAGGTAAATTACACACACACATTCGTTCTTGGTAAGTCGTGGTGTCTTTTCACTGACGAGGTATTGTTCTTCGAATAAAAGCCTCTTTCATAATAGCAGATGTGCTAATCAAAGCATGGATTTATGGGTTGTAGAGTGTGCCTGATCTCATTACCGACAGAACACAGCTCTCTGCACACTAATTGAGTCATAATTTAATGTCTGTAAGTTTGCAAAACATATTTTCACTCACGATATCACGATCGCTTGGAGTGATGACTTTTGTTCTTGAGCCAGCGAGAGCAGACAGATCATCTGGCTAACATGCACCTCGGAAAAGGAAAAAAAAAACAAAAAACATAAAACATCAGCATTTCCGTCTCTATAGTCCTGGTTTACGTATGACCTCTTAGAAGAGATGATGGACGTGCTTTGGCTTTTATGTCTTATTAATAACCTGTATGAAAGATCTCCAGTTGGTGTGCTTAGCACCACTTCGTAGAATTTACAGTCCCTGACAGCTAGACACAATATTATTTACACCAACAGCAGAGAAAAAGGTCGCACAGTCAGGAAGGCATGAAGACAAGCTGTAGTGTTCCACAAAATGAACAGTGTGTCTAGTGTGAAAGAGATTGAGTCCTGATAGAATCTCCCCTATGTTCTCGACTCTCCTACGCGTTTGAGGAAATAGAGCAAATTCTTGTGAGGTCTAGCCCTCTGGAGATTTCATTCATGGCTCCGTGTTGATTTTATGCTATCAGACCCGCACGGGTGTGTGATAAGACATGGGTATCTGGACTGTATAAACTCTCTGTGATCTCAGGTAGCGTCTCTCAGGGATGCCAAGCTGTGGCACAGGTGCCAAATGTCAAATTTGCCAAATTTGTAGTCTTTTAATTAATATGTAGTCTTGTAATTTGTGTCTTTAAGTACAATGACCCCTTTTGAGGCAGCTGATTTTAGAAATTAGCACACAGTGAGAAACAGGAGAAATGTCTTGAAATTAGAAATCATGGTCATTCATGCCAAGAACTAAATTCTATATCGGGTAAATTATGACCAGTCCAAGATGTATTAAGTCATTCCTTCATTCATCTGCAGTGCTTTATCCTGATCAGGGTCACGATGGACCTGGAGCCTGTCCTAGGAACACTTGACATGAGGCAGGAAAATTGCATGGATGGGATGCAGTTCATCATCCATATGGCACCAAATACAGAATCTACAGTAGTAAAATTCTGTTTGAAAGGCCGAAGCCCAAAGCGTGCTGGTCAACGTTATCTCATGAAAGAGTTCATGGTTGGAGTTCATTTGATTTCATACAAATAAAATGGTACAACCCTAACCCCATCTCTAATCATCTTAACATTTCTTTTCATTTGATTCCAATCATGTGAACTGTTATGAAATTGAATGTGTGAGACACTTCTGCTAAAGGTTTAACAATATACTGGACCTACAATTCCGAGTACTCAAAAATATTTCACCGATTATCTAAGTGGATTTCGTGACACTTGTGTCTAGTGTTTTATCACTATAAATGACTGCTCGAAAATTTAACAATCACACTTTAACAGATTATCAGATAGACAACTTGCATTCACCTCTACCCAGTACTACAATGTCTCATCCAGGGCATAGGGTATCTACCTTCCTCATGCCCAGTGCTCCTGGTACAGGCTTCGGATCCACTGTGAACCTGAAAAACATGCATATAATAAAATTACCATCATAACTATCTAATAAAAAGAGTCTGAGGACACTTCCTCAATGGCTCTATATTAAAGAATAATCAATAGTATACTTCAGTGTATAGTCAAAGAGTTGAAGAGACAAGTACCACTGGGTGATTCTTGCATTTGTCTCCTTTATCTTATCTTATCCAATCCAACAACATAAGAGCTCTGTGATCAAACTCAAGCTCAAAATACCTAAAGTTTAGCACCTGAAAGAGTCAAATCACCCATTCTACAGCTAAGCATTCTTTCTCCACAGTTGAGTAAATGGTTCCTGGGGACTGAGCTCTCAGCTTATAAAAACAATTTGCCTGAGGCACCTGAGGGATCTGTCTGCAGAACAAACAGCTCGGTAAAATCTGGGCTCTGAAAGACTATGTCTGCACCTACACCTGCAACAAACAACAACTGAGAGACTGGGTAAAATTCATCAATATGATATACTGGAATAAGGGTTAGTGGCAGGTGTCTCTAGCACTGGAAGCTAATGACCTTATGGCTTTCAAAACATTGTGAGGAACTATGGATATGACGGCATAACTGGTTGAGGTGGCCATCTTTAGTGACACCTGGGAGAAAAGATCGTTCAGACTTTTCTACCAATTTAACAGTACTTGTTGCAGGATTCTGGTGAGGTCAGTGAGTGCCACTGCTCTGGTTAAGTAGTTCAGTATGAGCTTCCTTTGCTCTTGGTGGTCAGCAGGAGAAATTATCTTATTTCTGCTGCCCGAATCTGGTGGAACGCATCCTGGAGGTGAGACGGATGTCACCTCATCCCAGTTGTCACTAAAGATGGCCACCTCAACCAAATATGCTGTCAGATCCATAGTTCGTCACAGTGTTTTAAAAGCCATAAGCTCGTTAGTATCAAGTGCTAGAGACACCTGCCACTAACCCGTATTCCAGTCTATCATAGTGATGAACTTTACCTTTAGTAAATTCACATCACAGTAACTTTAGTCTCTCAGTCATTTTGTTGGTTGTCGGCATTGGGGACAGGTCAAATTAGTAGAGAAAAGCTGTCCAAACTTATCGCAAAACTTGATGGTCTTGTCCTTGTTTGGCACAATCAGGCTGCACTATTCACTCACTGGTGTTCAGTCACCTCCATCTCATTCATCAATCAAATTCGTTTAAATGAGACTGATGTGGTTGGGTTCATGCAAAGTCAAAATTTAAGCCCTCCACCGATGCTAAATAAAAGAATCGAATGTGGACGATAACTGAGCTAATAATACCAGGAGATTTTGTTATCATAACTAATGATTTTGGTAAATAATTTTTAGCATTTTTTACACACGAGTGAATAAAATTATTTTGTGCTTGCAAATGCCATAGAAGTGTAAAAATGAATAACCAAATGCAAATGTCCCACATTTATCTGTTGTTTGTTACAATCAGTTCTAATAAAAACTCATCTGTCCAACACCTTTGGATACACTCTTTGGCTTGCCTCATTACGCCCTTTCTAGCCTAATGAGGGAAATCTGGGAAACATTGTTTTTCTGTAACTTTTCATGAATGAAGGTCATTCTGGGACAGTACAAAGATGCAATCTGACAAGGTGCTTCAAAATAGAGCCTCTGCCAGGGATAATGTTAATGCATCTGAGGTGTAATTATGTGGTTTGTTTGACTATTATCATGTCTCACTTTATCACAAAAGGGAATTTCTGGAAGCGTATTTGGAGTGCAATGAGAAAACAGATATCCGTCTCGCCTCAAAGTCATTCACCCTTTGGTAGGAAAAAGGTATTGGAATAAATCTTTGTGGATGTCATTATTTGGAAGGTGATTTGGTCTAAAGAATGAGGTCACACACCCGAGTTTATTCAAGAACTGTTTAAACTCTTGAACTGTTTATTTAAGCTATTGTGTAGTTGCTATGTGACACAAAGCTTGTTTATTGCGAGTATGTAACCCAGGTCCAACATACCTGAACCATATACCACCTTTATGATACAGTTCAGTAACCCATGGTGCAGAGTGATAATGTCACACAACATTAAGCAACCGTGATTTACTAAACATGCAGAGATTCAAAGACAACTGATAGAAAGTGAGTAATGGCTCAAAGATGGCCCACACTTACAACTTCATCTGGCCCACATACCGCCATGGAATTATGGCAGTGAACTCATTCGAATCAGACTGCCAAAACACAGCCATAACTCAACCCTGATAATACCGTATCTAAGACATGATATGGGGCTGACATTACAGTTAGGCCTCATTTGGCCAAAGACTGATTTGCCAAAAAAGTATGGGTCGCATTTGGGACATTTTTAGCCTAAAAAATTTGAAATGCAGCTGCTTAGAACTTGTCCCATAATAGACTTGTCATTGTCATAACTGGCACAAATGTGGATAAATGTGTTTGTCTGTCTGGAAAGTACTGGCTCAAGGGCTAAGCTGTATTTCATGTATAGTGCACATAGCCATCGATATAGGCCAAAGGACAGTATGTTCTATGGTAACAGCTGTAGCTCATGTTTGGAGACATAATTTCTCATCAACCACTTTTAATGCATTACACAACATCACCGATATATTATTTTTGCCAACAGAGTTCAAATATCTGTCTTCTGTTCTGCAATAAATCTCGGCAACCCCTCAGCTGACACAGCATTGAGATAAAGCCAAAGCTACTGAGAATGGCAAGATGTGTGTCAATGTATGTACAGTAGTATATTGGGAAGGTGGACATCAAGGTTAAATGGACAGGAATCTACTACATATTCTACTCTAATGAAAGCTCAAGTGCAGATACAAAGGGCACAATAATATTAATGAGGAATACTTATCAATGCAAATATGTAGCGCCTTAGACACACCCCATAGGCTTTTCACTCCGCCCCCATCTCAGTCTGTTCAAAAAGTAAAACATGGAGAATCTGACAAGTACACAGCACAGACAGAATAACCTTGAATAAACACTGCTTTTCCACAATGGGCTAATTTATTACTGGTGAAGGGGATGGAGTTGGATGTGGAATCAGCTACGTTCCTCCTGGACATGTGTGCTACAGATCCTGGCATTGCTAGTGGAAATCTAACTCTCTCTATTCATTGCAGCAACCCTGTGCTTTGTCTTTTAGTAATTGATGCAATTGATGTAATTTCAGAAAGCAAGTGTGTTCCTGGTCTGAGGGAACATCCAGCCACTCAACAACATGGTTGTAATTTTTGCCATCTTCTCATTAAATCAAACTACCAGTCAGATAAAGTAAGGAACATGGAGTACGGTTCATTGGTGTGTTTTGAATAATGTTTACCATAAACCATATATGATCTAAGAACAGCGACATCACTTCCTNTGAACAGTCATTCATAATGGTCTCTAGCCAGCTATTTATTGAACAACTTGGGAAACTGTTGTTTTATACAAGAGGAGTGCAAGTGTCAACACCTCTATATCGGTATTTGGGTCTTTTAGGTACTTTTATCATCTATATCTACATAATGGCCGACCTCATCGCCTGAGAGTGATGTTATGATAATAATTCTTGGCAATGCTACTGAACTGAACAGAACACTGCTGGCTACCACAGATTCTGGGGGCATGGTTTTGGTTTTGTGTGGGTGGGTTCAACGAGTAAACAATGTTTCAGTGTTGTACTTCACCAATCCAATGTTGACTAATCTTTCCTACTATACATTTAAATAGACTGTATATAACGGCATTAACCTGAAGGTAGAGTAAGATTTCACTGACCAAGCAATGAAGTTCACGAGCCCTTTGAGACTCGAAAGAGCCGACTCTTCTTAGTGAGCCGAGTCGCTTGCTCAGCTCACTGAAAACAGCCAAAATACATGTTCGTTTTGATTTCATTTAATCCCATTTATTCATAAAGAACTCCTGACCTCGTGCTGGCATGCTCCCTGAAAAACCTAATCAAAATGCAAAAAGTGAAGTCAAAAAAAAGTGAACTAATAACCAAAACCAAATATCGCGCATGTTTGGGGAGACACGCGTAAATTAATCATATGGCAGGGGTTAATAAAAAGGCTGCAGAAGGCGTATGAATGCTTTCTTGTGCCACCAAATATTAGCCCGCGCAAGCACGTACATCAGCACGCCCGGAGCGCGTGGCCAAGTCGCAGCGCGTGATTGATGAGGCTTCGGGGCCAGCGCGCGCCCAAACACGGCCACAGGCTCGAGCTGCTGTGCGCGAGGAATTAATGTCAGCGTGTCCAACACTGCCATGCACGCGCTTTCTGCCCAGTCACTCTTCCATGGGGAAAAAAAAAAAAAAATCACATGCTTTCGACTAGGAAGATTTTAACAACGCACGTGCAACACACACACACACAATCATACAAACTTTGTGGCAACAGTTTGGGGAAGGCCCACGTATGGATGTGATGGTCAAGTGTCCTGTTTGCAAACCGGTAGATAACATGAAGGTACAAAACAGTCAACTAATTAACATCCGAAACCGGTAAGGTGGTAAGTGCTCTTCTTCAAGCTGTCATGCACGTCTTTCCAGCCTTTATATACAAAATGCAACAATAAAATCAAACACTAAAGTTTTGCATGGCCATTTAAAGCTTCTCTTGGCAGTAAATGAAAAAGGTGATGAGGGAAGGAATTAGGAAATGGCCTCTCTAAGAAAATGGGTCCTGAACTGTAACTGTCACTGTACCCTGAGGAGTACATCTATGGTACCTTACATTTTACACTTTTCAGACTTTCCTCTAAAAGATAATCACTGTCCATTTATGTACCTACAATAATGAATGGATCCAAATGAATATATCCTAAAATAAATAAATACATCTACGATTCTATGTGAAAGATACAAACGATATCCCATGGTGGGGTGAGTGTTCCTTACCATGTCAATAATCAGAGTCTCACATCTCCACAAACTCGTCTATATTACAAAATATATAATATAATTGACATATCAATCAATAATAATCAATTTATGATTATTGCCTCGATATATTGATAATAAATAATATGTGAAAAACATGTGAAAGTGCATTTCTCTGTTATGCCCTGAAATTTAGGATATGAACTCAAGAAAGCACATATGTGAACAATATGTGATCACATATGAAAAAGAAATTAGTAATGCGCAAAAAAAATAATAATAATAATAAGCATGTGAAAACTAAAAGCACATGCACTACATGTGAAAAACAAACTTGTAAAATACGTGAGAAAAACAGAACATGTGTGAAGTGTCTAAAAACCACTTGAATCAAATGATTATGCACATGTGAAATGTTTGCATAAACAGGAGTTGAATAGACAGGTGTCATTCAAATTTACACCAACGTTTGTAACACACACACACACGCTTGGAATCCTGTATATATACACACAAACAAAACACACAGACATGACTAGTTTCCACCCTGTGACAAGACTTCAGTCCCATTTTCTCCAAACTGAAGTGACTGACTGTGAAAATGGTAAAATAGCACACGGAAAAGTGTTGCTCTCATTATTTAAGCTAACATTTGCAGAGCAAACATACACGGTGTTCGTCCACAAACCTTGCCTTGTGCGCCCTGTGTTGTTTCGTTTAGCCGCAATCTGACACTTTACAGAGACAATATTTAGACTGTGGTATTAACATGAAACACAGCCACCAAATGTGTCGGTGTGTAAACGCCTAATTTGTGTGTAAATGCTCTGGAGTTCAAAAGTCAAATCATGTAGATAAGTGTGTGTGAATGAGAAATTCCTATATGGGTTCAGCCTGAGGTTTATCTGGACTCATCATCAGTCATTGTCTAAAACTCTCACTGTGCTGTGAAATAGTTCATTCACTTTTACTTACACCCATCAGCAAAGCTGTAAATTCCAACCTGCTTTTATTTGCAAAACTGTCTGACTCTTCCCCCCCTCTTTCTCTCTCTCTCTCTCTCTCTCTGTGGACATTAATGTGGCTTTAAAGGCAGTGAAAGCTCTTCCTCAGGGAGCTTGTGGTCCATGTTGCTCTAACATCTGAAGAGAGACCTAATGGGTAAGCAAACACGCTCATTACTTACACTGCCAGGCCAAAGGAGGACAGCATATGTGTGTGTGTGTGTGTGTGTGTGTGTGCGCGAGACATTATGCATACTTATATGTGCACACGTTTGACATTTGCCTGTCGTGTTCTCGCATTCAGGCCTCAGGCACTGGGGTTTAACCGAGTTACTGAGTTACCCCGTGTGCAGTCGGTGGAACTGAACCACAATGTGTGTGCAATTGTCCATTTGCATGACATGGCATTCCTTAAAGCAAGTGCATGTGGAAAATACAATAAAGCCACATAGGATTCAGGATTTTACAATCCGTAAGAGCATGACTGTTCTCCCTTTTGAGGATATCCATATGGATGTAAATTTTCAGTGAATACCGGGCTTGGAAAACGATTCATTTTTCATATGTGACAACTCACGCACCTAATAATGTGATTCTCATTCTCACTTACTTTCAGTAAAAGCTTTATCCTGGTCAGGGTCTCAGTGGATCTGGAGCCTATCCCGGGAACACTGGGCGTGAGGCGGGAATACACCCTGTATGGGAGGCACACACACACACACACACACACACACACACTGAGGGGCCGTTTACACGACAACGTTTTCAGCCAAAAGCGGGAAACTTTTTATGCGTTTTGCCTGTTTGTTTACACGACAACGGCGNTTTGAAAATGGGTTTCAAAGTGCAAGTATTTGAAAATGCCGCAGTTATCGTCTCCATGTAAACACCCAATATGGTGACGTCCTGTGCGTGCGTAGTATGGTATGTATTAGGTATGTAGACATGCACAGTACGTGTCTATTGTAAAGGCAAGCCAACTACTGGCCTGGCATACGTAATACAGCGTTTTAGGCCATTATCGCGAATACGTGTAAACGCGAATCGTTTTGAAAACGCAAGAGAAAAACTTTGCGGTTTTTAACTACATCGTTGTCAGGTAAATGTTGCCCAACACACTCATTCATAGCAAGGAGCAATTCACAGTATCCAGTCAATGATAAACGTCCAAAACCCCTCCACCCTTCTTTGACCTCTTGGGACTCCATTGTGTGTACCTCTCCCTCTCTTACGCACATTCTGACTATGCTGTTCCGAAGATGTTTCTATATTCATTGTGGCAGCTTGAGAATTAACTGTGCTTCTCTACTTTTCTGTAACCATTTTACTTTGCATGATGAACTTAAAAGGTTCTCAATGGGTTAATTATACAACCTAAAAACATTCAGAACAAGC
This sequence comes from Pangasius macronema, assembly GCA_037577455.1. Classification (NCBI taxonomy): domain Eukaryota; kingdom Metazoa; phylum Chordata; class Actinopteri; order Siluriformes; family Pangasiidae; genus Pangasius; species Pangasius macronema. The sequence goes on along the minus strand of CM074947.1, from coordinate 27,362,308 downwards.
CAAGGCAATACTTCTGGATTCATGCAAATAAATCATGAGAAAGGCTACAAGTACTCGCCGCCTCTCTTCCTCACTTTAACCATTCATAACTGACAAATTTTAAGTCATGACACGTTTTGGATAACCGTTATTAGGGTTGATTGGGAACATCTGTGTAACTCAAAACAAATGCATATTCCTTTTTTTTTTAAGCAGGCTTTATTAAATCCTTCATTGTAGACTTATATGGGAAAGAAAAACCTGAATGGATTATTTGATATTCTGCCCAGTTCCTGTCAGGGCATGCAGGATTAAAATTGTGCAGGAAACTGTTTGTTGCCCATTTATCTTCCATTTATCTTGTTCCAGCAGCCTGGTTGTTTATAAAATACGCTTCCAAATGCATATTTCCAAAATGTCACCATAAGGGCTGCCAGTGGATGAGTTCAACTATCCATTAAAAATGTGATAAATCGTGCTGTATTTAAACTATCATCTGCCTACCATTTTTTTTTTCCCCAAAATGTGTCTTTAGATTTTTTAACTATCAGCTTTTCCTGAAGTTTGTCCAACACCAACTGTTTATACCCGAGAACGATACACATGTCCTGAGCTTGTCAAAAGGTACATACATAGGTAGTACAGTTTTGGACCCGTTTTTAATTGGCGTTATATGCTCTGGGAATCTTTTTTTTCTCTCAGTTCTTGCCAATTGCTGTAACTTTGCATCATAAATATTGTCCTGCTGTATAAATAACTTTGTCAGCTAAGGTAAGGTTTGGTAGTTTGTTACTTTCAAGGTATTAGAATACTAGCTAGCTATAGGCTTGATAGTCACTACTGCGATGAGCGATTCCTGTTCACAATAGAGAGCAGAACCAGCACTCTGAGTGATTCTCATCCCTAACAGTAAAATGGTATCGGCATTATTTATATATTATTGCCTGGTCTATTACTGTCTGGGAGGTGCAGTGTCAGGACGTAACGTAAGGTCACGTATGTAACCGTGGTTCCATGGCGAAGTGGCAGACAGCCAGGACACCATGATCACATGAATGACCAGAGGATGACCATGACACAGCACGGAGTCTCTACAGGCCACTCGCGTGAGGTCAAGGTCATGTTTCTTGTGCATCTGGCCCCCTCTGTGTAGATTTTTACCAGTTGTGGCATGGTCCATGCTTCTGTAAACCATTACATACTTTCTCAGATCCTGTTTCCAGTCTAGTCTTTCTGCATGCATAATCCTGATTCTTTTCATCAGAGAGGCATTTATGGGCTGTTCCACTTCACTGTTGGCTTGTGCGCATTTAGGTGTTGTCTTAGCGTTTTATTCCACTTCAGTCACAGAATTCCTGGAATTAAATCTGTCCTGAAATGAGGGCCTTGGTTGGATCTTCTCAGTAGTTGTAGTTGTCAGAATATCATATTCATCAAAATTCACTCATTCATCTTCTGTAAGTGGTTTATCCGGGTCCGGGTTGTGGCAGATCTGTAGCCTATCATAGGAACACTGGGCCCGATGTGGGAATACACCCCGGATGGGACACCACTCTCATTCAGACACTCATTCATACCTAGGTGCAATTCTGCATAGCCAGTACACCTGGGAGGAATGTATAAACTGCACGAACCTCCTTAGATCTGCTAGGGTTTACTGATGGATGTGTACAAAATATTCTTTGTATCCTACATATTTTCTAAGTTTCTTTCCCTCTCCTTTAGTCACCCCTGTGTCCTCTCTGAGGTCTGAGCCCCATTTGCTTTCATTAAGAAATTTTTGTGAGGATTAAAACTTTTTTGGGGAGGGAAAACAGGGAGGAGCATGCGCCTCTAATCTGGTTCACACAATGTCTACCTTTGGTGTAGCAATAGGTTAAAGGGAGGTCTGGATGGGAAAAGCAGGAGACTGATAGATGTATGGACAGATGGATGGATGGGTAGGCTGGAGGAATGGATGAGTGCTCACGTGGTCATAAGCTTCTGCAATGACGTCTCAGACCGCTTTCTCTTCTGGTAGGAACTGGCCATCTTTCATACGTGCAGAGAAAGAAAGATGGAGAGACTGGGAAAGAGAGAGAAGAATAATTGTGTGATTGCTCATTATGTTCTGTTGGTTATGTTCAAATTCAGTCTTACTTTTTGCTCTTTTTCCCCCTCTTGCATTTCACCATTACTAACATTCTGATTATTATTATTTTTCCATAGATGCCTAAAACAGACCATATTCATGCTTTCAGGTTCTGAGCATGTTTTCAAAGTCCACAGACATCAAAACCATGTCCTAGCCAGATGTTCAGATGTTAGACATACAGATTAGAGTGTGAACTGACATGATACAGATGTCTGTTGGCTGAATTTCTCCACTGAGCATAAAAAATATTTGTTTAAATGATAGCTATTACAACCCGTTTGACGAAGGTGAAATAAAAGCGTAAAAAAATTACTAGTCTTCAGAAATATGAAGGATGATTTAACTCCGAAGGGCATGTTGTTATTGTTATTTATACCATAAATAAGCATTGTGTAATAATTTAGCAGCATAATCACTACTCATGAAAGGCCAAATAAGATTAGAGCAGTCCTCTGAAAAGCTGCCAAGAGCCCTGTTATATCTGAAGCAAACATAAATTTTATTGCTCTATGCTTTTTATTATTGTGAGTAATATTTTTCTGTTTTGAATCAGCTGGAGATAATTTTATTTTTATAGTATGTGTGGTGTTTTTTTTAGGCTACCTATTATGGCAAAAAACACCAACTTTTGTCTCATCTATAAATATCCAACCATAAACATTGTATGTTTGGAATGGACATAAAAGTTCAGTGAGAAAGTGGTTATTTTACTAACTTTTTTTTCCCCCCGTAACTGTAATTTATGTCAAAGAAGTCTTTGAGCATTCAAAGAGCTGTTGAATGCCCAGTTCTGATTGGTTGTTAGCCAACATAATGTCTAATAGTAAATAGATTTTAATAACATTAATATGGTGCTTTGTAATAGTCAGAGGCAATACTGTAACTAAGTTTTCAGGATGAAGCACATGGCATTTTGTGGTTTTTCAGTAACATGACAACTCGAGATTTTTATCTTATTACCTTATAGAGAGAGAGAGAGAGAGAGAGAGAGAGAGAGAGAGAGAATGCATGTTATAATGTAAAAACAGGAACTAACGTTTCACGGATGTTCCACAACATTAAACATAGCTAGAAACTTGACAAGTTGCTCTTTAATTACTACAATGGCAAACCACTGGCGCTTTGCTGTGGCAGAAGAGAAATAAAACACTTCAGGACATCCTGTTATAGGAAAATATCAACTTTGGATGGTACCTCCACAGCATCAGTGTGCATCTCACCACTACATCATTCATTATTTTCCAATAACAACATGGCCCCAAGTGTTTTATTCCTGACATAAACTTCAGTATGACTGAACTACAAGTAATGTTGACTTAATAAATGTTAATTACTTTACATTACTTGTATTAAGTAATGTTTTTACGTAATAATAAATCAACTACATTGAAAGAAAATACTTCCAGTGCATATACCCACTTCAAATTTACAGGCTACAAGACAATGATCCCAAACATACAGCCAAAATAACTCAAGAAGACCTTACATGGTCTAGGCAATTTCCTGACTTTATTTTTTTTTTAGAAATTTTATAGAGGATTTTAAAATTGCAAGTCCATCAGGGACCCTTGAAGAATTGAAGACGATTTGGCAAGAGGAATGGCAAGAGAAACAAAATACTCATGTTCATAATTTTTAACCCTAGCAATTTAATTTTTTTTTTTTTAAACCGTACCTTTGTTTATGCTTTTGAAAACATACTTTTTTTGTTCATGTTCCCCTCACTGTAAGTCAATCCACACCTGTATTAACCAATGTTCCTATCATCAGTGGGAAGAATTAAGCAATGAGCAACATGAACGCCTCAGTGAGCATGTTTGCAGGTATGTTCATTCCTAGAGAGTACAATTATTTTTTTAATTTATTTTTAGTCATGTTTCGAATAAACATTAGTCAATGCAGGCGTATTTAAACTTACTGATTTACTTAGTAAACAGTTAAGTGAGCCTTAATGTAAAGCATTACCAAAAATTCTAATAATACTCAAAAGTAATTTTGTTGGATTTAAAAATGGATGTAAAAATCATCACCTTAAAAACACTTTTATTAGAAGTTTGCTTCTTTCTAGAAATTTGCAATTGGGAGCAATGCTTCCCCCAAACTCCCTTTTGTCCTGTTATCCCCCTTGCTTTGGGAAAGGAGGGGTCCTGATGAATATTAACTAACGTCTATAAGGCTGTTGAAGTTAAGCAGAGCGTGTTGATATTGCAAACACACACCACAATGTGAGGAGCTGCAGATTAGAGAAAAGGACCAGAGGCTGTGTCTCAGTACCTCTCAGATGAGCATGAACTCTGTTATCTGTCCCAGTACTACACATCATGATCAGATCTCTCAGTTTCCATTCGGAGCCTTGAGGCATGGCTTGATCCTGATCAATCACCTCGTTGGGGTCAGCAGAGAATCATCAGTGGATCTCTGCCCTTCAGCTATGTGTTTATTAAACACTCTGACTGCTGATACACATTCCCTGCGTTTTTTTTTTTTTTTTTGTTAATCAATTTATAGAGAGTCTCTGTTTAGATGCGACTTGAAAAGTCTTCCATGGGTTATTTTTAGTAAAAGTTCATGCAGATTCCTTCATCCATCTGAGCTTGCTATGGCTGTTTTTTTGCAAACAGTATAAAAGTAGAACAATCATTTATTCTTTAACTAAATATATTTAAATAAATATAAATGTAAACAATTAAGAAAATTATACTTTGACATCTCTAGTTTAAGAGAGGGTGAGGGAACAACTGCTTATAGCTGCTATAACATAAGTAATAACAGGAACTAACTCACTTTGTGGATGTTCAACAACGTTAAACATAACTATATACTTTACAAAAAAAAAAAAAGAAAGAAAAAGAAAAAGTGCTGTTAGTCCAAGATAATCAACTTTGGGGTTATAACACTATCTCCACATTGGTCCACATCACACCCCCCCACCATTGATTATTTTCCTCCAACAGCTACCCCATCACGTTTTATCTATTAGTTAACATACACTTTTTGACAATACACTATTTTTTGTTAATTGTGATAATGCAGGAACTGTTTGAAAACACACAAAATGTCTTAGTGCTGTGGATTACTTTCACGGTCTTTTTCATTTTGTCCTAAAGATATGAACATTTTTGCACAACTTTGTTTCTTATGCATCAAAAAACATGGTTCATTTTCGTAGCAGTGAATATTTACCCTATGCACAGAAAAAGAGGAGGAGAGTCAATCGTTTTTTTAGCTGGTCAATATAAAAATTTAAATCAAGCAACAATGTTCCTAACAAACACCTCTTCGTGATCTCCTGTTTTACTGCTGCTGTGGACTACAGGCGAGAGAGAGAGAGAGAGAGAGAGAGAGAGAGAGAGAGAGATATCAGAGTGTGTTTTGGGTGGGATCAGGACCACCATGCTAGGCTTTGTTCCTTCCTTGGAGAATCTCCTCTCCTTTAATTACCCTGCATCACACTGGGGCAACAAGAGATGTCTGTCTGACAAATGCTTCTTGAGAAACACGTCGTCTATAAACAACTCAACCCTACAGCCAAGAATGTACCGAAGCATGGGAGGTGGCTGATTTTCAAAGGGTTAGCTGTGCAATGCTGGGTTGTTTCATTTCCAAAACAGCTCTTTATTTACAGAACTCACTCCCTTTATTCCAATGCCGTTTCTGTTAATCACATTGCCCTTCACCTTTATACTCTGCCCAGGTCACAAGCCACGCTGCATTTGTACTAAAGTAGAACAATAACTACAATGAACATGCAAAATCAGCGTATGCTCTTTTAGTAGCTGTCACATGACCTCTGTGTGTGATTTGCACTCCCACCTGTGCGCGCGCGCACACACCGTCAGGAGGATTTTCAGGATTTAAAGGTGTGTTATGTCTCTTTCCAGGAATATGGTTTAGGTTAATAATATGAGATTAAGACAAGATATTTTAAAATCAGTTTACAACTGCATTGGGATATAATAAAAGAGATGAGATTTGGTTAACACTACACGCACCTATTTATAACCTAAGCACTATTCCCTCTAAGCTGTGTGCCTGTGTGGTCTCGCACTTCTGATGATGCTCCCATGCAGAAAAATAAAATCCGGACAGAATGCTGACACAAAAATGTGTATGCAAAATTTGCTAATAGATCTTTTCATAATTCTGTGTTCTGTAGTAGCATTTCAAAACTTGCAATGGCAGTGCAGTGTCACTAACTGCTAAAATAATTCAAGCAAAAATCCATATTAGAGCTTTGACTCATTTCCCAATGATGTGCTTGTGAGAAAGAAATGGCTTTGTATAAAAAAATCAGAATGCTCAAAAATCACAAACTAGCTATGAGCTGTGAGCTTAGCAAGCCATGTTAACTGTTCAACCTCTCTTACAAACACTCATTACACTGCCTGTTGAACCCAGACAAATGCTAGCCAGCCACAATCTGTACAGCTCATGGCGTTTTTCTGCTCAAATGGCAGAAGGGTCTGCCCAATAGAAAAAGGTTTGCTCAGTAAGAAAAAAACAAGGGAACCTTGGATGTAAGTAAACAGACTGAACTGTTAAGGAAAACACAGGATAAGAGAGTCTTGACGAGCAGTAACTGCATGAGCTTTCTCAGCAGCCACTGCACTGGCAGATTTTAAATGTCACATGCCATGTTGTGCTGCTCCACCCTTGGAAGGACAGGTGCTTTTATTTCTTACCATGAAAAGCAGCAACCACAAATGGGCAAAATTAGCAACATGGCAGCGCTGTAGCAGCAAATCACACTGGGTTAAAAACAGAGCCTTGTCTCCAAAAATAGTCTCCAATTTACAGACTTATAAGTTGCATTCTCAAAGTTACAATAATTTACACAAACTTCTCAAGGGTTCTTTGCCTCTATGGGGTTTTACTGCAATGACAAATCTTTACAATATCATTACAATAACAAGGTCATTCTATTATGAGAAAAATGTTGAATCATTTTTAAACAACTTAAACAGTGTCCCGCAGTTGAAACCTCTCCCTCCAAGCTGCAGGAAAAGTCCCTTTACTCAGTGTGCTTGCTGCTTTCATGCCTGTTTGATCCGTTTTTTTTTTTTCCTTTCAAATTTGTAGAATTATTAGATTGGCACAATGCAGCAAGGCTACAAATCACTGAGGAATTACAGTCACATTACTGAGCCGTGGAGAGCAGTGGCTACTCTAATCCCCGCTGAAAGAGCCTGAAAGGCCTTCTTGTTGGGGCACCCCATCCTGTGGCCTTAGACATCTTAAAAGTTAGCGAATGTGTGTGCGCTGCTTTAATGGCATTAGGTTCAAATGTCTGCATTAAGGTTGATTGATCGCCTGAGATGTGCCACACAGCACCATAAGACCCTTGATCTTGAAGTTCTATCAGACCAAAAGATCTTTACATTGACACTTTTGGAAAGCGTATGGAAGAGAAATACCATCAAGCATCAAATCTCAATCACATGTATACTTTTTATCCCTTGCAAATGCTGTGTAACTGCTCCTGTCCTTTGAAATCAGCTCCAGATCTGGCACAATGCCCCAGAAACCACCCCTCCTCCTCCTCCTCCACCTCCTTCCACCATTACTTTTATCAAAGGCTTAGCCTGATTTGCAGACTATGCAGAAAATGTGATTTGAAAAAGAAGAGAGAGGGAGAGAAATGAAAAGGAAAAATGTGGAAAAGACAGCAAAGTGTGAGGCGACGAAGAATGGCGGAGCATCGACAGCTGTGTCCAGCTCACAGAACGACAAAAGGACCACTGTGTTAATAATTCCACGTTCAGCAAGTGACGGGACGCAACACACACACAAAAAAAAAAAACTTTCATAGGTTCATAGCAGCACATGAAACACAGAAAATTCATAGACTGAAAGAATAAGACAAAAATTAACCCTGCTGCATTGTTCACTACCTGAAATATATCATATAGCAATTCAAATGGAAACTATTTAAATACGCAATATGTCCTGTCATGAGCTCCGTGTACACAGTGCTTGTCTAAATAGACACACAAAATCCCTTCAAGTGCTTAGAAATCCCCCTGATGGCAGGTGTGTGTGCACAGGTGGGAGTGCAAATATATACTCATGTAACAGCCCACATGGAAAGATCACATATTTCACAAGTGTCCTTACATTACTCTAGTAAACACACAACAGATTTTCATCTGAAAAATTAAACCACGTGCCCTAGGAGAACAATTAATGAAAATAAATAAAATCATGTGGAAAAAAAAAATCATACAGGAAATATAAATGAATGATGTGGAAAGTTCACGGGGAAAAATCCACAAACTGTGTGTACATGTTCAAGTAACCAGATCATATGTAAACATTAGATGTGAAAATAATCTCGTGTAAAAATCACATGCAAAAATAAATGAATTGTGAAAAAAAAAATCACAAGTGAAAAATGAAATAAAACTAGAATATGTGAAAATAAATGAATTGTGTAATAATCACATAAAACATGGTACTCATGGGACTTTTCTGTAAAGTAGTATCCTAAATAAGCTGCACTGAATTTTCATCTTTAAAATTTATTTGGAAAAAGTGAATCAAGCACAAACTTTTTCCACTTTTAATAAGAAAAATAGCAAGTGACTGACACAAATGAAACTGATCAAGGACATGAGTGAGTGCAAATAAGAGATGAAGGGAGATTAAAATCACTTTTTTTTGATAAATATTTACACAGATCAGTCACTTTCAGCTCCAAAAGCCCTCATCGTATGATTTCAGTCTCAGACTATCCCCTCAGGTATTGCTACACTACTAGGAGAAATGGGAATGGTTAGATTTGAAGGTGAAGGTGATGCACCTGTGAGCAACCTGATCCATGGTGATGACACAGCAATGCAAGCTCCAGCGACAGAGAAAATGTGATGATGATCCGGTCTGTCACAACAAAACCCTGGACCTGTGGAGAGCATGCAGGTGTGTGATGGCCTCATATGACCTCTACGTAGCTTCAGGGGAAAAAAATAAATAAAAAAAAAAGACGCATTCCAGTCATGCCTCAGGATCTCTCCGACCCTGCTTTAGCACACGCTGAACTCTAACCATTCCTTATTTTCCACCAGCTTGGAAAAGCGAGACCCGTATTCAATTTTACTTTATGATGACGACTGGGCACTGGGTGATGATCTACTGAGAACGTAATTTTTACTGAAACTTTATACAAGAGTGCTGTTGAATTCTCATGTCTGATTGGCCAGAAAATGTTGATTAATTTTCTCTAACAGCAGCTCTGGCACTTATCGTTTCTTCAGTAACAGTTAATTCACAATGTTTTGTGTATCCGATCCACCACATAATCAAAGTCTAATAATAAACAACTAAAAAAAACAAACCATAATGTGCAATCATCGACGTGGTAACATTTTGTGTCAGGAAATGTAAACATTTTTGGAAGGAGTCTCCAGTGTCAGCGCATTGTAACACTCAGAGATCTTCAGGATTTTTTTTTGTCGTTGATTATTTTCCTATAACAGCACACCACATTGTGTTTTATTTCTTATTTAGTGTTTTCAGTTATATTCTCTTTTTACAAATTTGAAAATGATCACACTGTGTAGTAACATAACTTTGAATAGACCAATTTATTTTTTTAAACTTTTCAATACTAAGCTGCGTTCATCAATTCAATCATTAAAATATAACACTTTTGTGTTTGAACTAGTAATACATTCTGCTTTATGTAAAATTGTGAGAATTTCACACAATCTTCACATCCATATCTATTTAAACTCTCTCTCTCTCTCAATTCGGCAGGCGATAAAGAGAACTTTTCGCAAGCGTTGCAAATTCCTGGATGTTTTAATTATTTTGGCGAGTTACAACAAACTGCAACTTGGTTGAAACAACATTTCTCTAATAGTCCAACTCCTGAGTGTGTGAGAAGGAGCTGATGTACTCGACTGTAAAGCATGGTGAGTAGGCAGCACTAAAAGTGCACTGAAGCGTAGAGCCTTCTCTGTCTCAGTCAATAGAAGCCTTGTTAGACTCAAGTCTTACCCTTAACACCCCCACTTGCCTTCCTGCCCCTCAGTGAACTCCCTCACACCTCTTAACCCGATTAAATGCTCTGTTCACTACTTACTGATGGACTTTTCACTAACCCAGACTATCTCTTTAGATTTAAGAGCAATACAATTGTAAATTAGCAAATATAGACAAGTGAAATATATTAAAGGAAAGACTACGATTGGTTTCTATAGGTTTGAAATACTTGTGTATAATTTGTATACTGAAATTACAGTAGATAGTCATTTACATAAGTACCAGGTTTTTACTCTTAGTACTTGATGCCACAGGGCAATAATTATTCAAATTCCTATGTAAATAATATAACATTCTAAAGCAATACTTGTCCATACACTGTAATCTAAATGTAAATAACAAAAGTACATACAATTTTTTTTTTGGGTAGTTATAAGTAATATTGTATAATACATAACATAGCAACAATCTGAGGGGTCCAAGCACCTTTCACAAATAGCTCAGTAGTCAGTTCTTGACAAGTTACATTTAAAAAAAAAAAAAAAACAGAGACCATATATGAACATATGTTTTGTGATGGTAGCTCAATGCTAACCCTGTGAAATGGCTGCTGAAAGTTGTTGAAGCCAGCCAGTTGTCCTTAGATTAGCACAAAAACACAGTACACAAAATTTTAACTCAATCAGACTAACGGTTCTGATTTTAATTGATTGGCATGTGGCGGCCATTTTGTTAAAGTAATTGGCATGTGGCGGCCATTTTGTTGCATCGATTGGCATGTGGCGGCCATTTTGTTAAATTAATTGGCATGTGGCGGCCATTTTGTTGCATTGATTGGCATGTGGTGGCCATTTTGTTAAATTAATTGGCATGTGGCGGCCATTTTGTTGCATTGATTGGCATGTGGCGGCCATTTGTTAAACTAACTGGCCTGTGGTAGCCATTTTGTTTACAAATTTCCACATAATTATTTCAATAATTACTGAGCTTCAGTTTGTTTAAAGAGGAATTTTGTAAAAGTTAAGCTTAAAAGTACTCTTAAAAGTTTTCAAAAATTTTTCCCAAATCATTCCTCAACATGGAATGTAAGAAAAAAATGCATTTAGCCTTTAAAAATGTGTTTTCACCTATCTTAGGTAGCAGTTTGATTTTTGGCTGCATTTTGCTCTTAACAGAGCAAACAGAGTTGAGGTTTTAGCATGGCAATTAGCAAATCAGAAACTGTGTGTAACTAGCATCCATGCTAATGAAAAAAAAAGGATTCATTTTATCTTTATTAATAGTTTAATTTCAAGCAAGAATTTAGGTATCTGGGTTGTACTTTCAGTGTGACACTTAAAAGTCAGTCAGTTTCACAGTATCATCGAAAATAAAGAAAGAGAGAACTTACTTTTCTTGCTGCTGTGAAATTCAGGAAAATGTGATGATGCAGCTTGCTGTTGAACATGTGACTTGTGGAATAGTCCAAATATTTGATAGGGGTGAATGTGGACGGATAACAGGTTTTGAAGTTTTGTCTTAAGCTAAGTTTTTATCTTAAACATGCACATAGGTTGCTGTGAAAGACACTGTACTTGTGTTTAAAATGTGTTACTTTTATTATACATACATATTTGTCAATGTAATACCAGTGGAACACAAATGGCACCCCAGCAGTGGAATCAGCCAGTCATACTTCGTAAATACTGCTGTACAAACCTAGTAGTGTACACATATTATGTATTTAAATATCCAAAATGAAAAGTATACACCAGAAATTACTTGTAATTGCTGCATGTTTACCTGTTAAATACTAGGTACTAATTGTAAAGTGCTAGCAAAACAAAAACAAAAGAGCTAAACACCTAAAAAATTATGAAAGTAATCTATGTTTCATTGTTGTTTTCTGGACTGCTCCATTTCTAGTGAAAGTGAATACTTTTGACCCAATCAGAACACAAGGGTTAATATATCAGTGAGTCCCCAGGCCCCTGCTGTCCTCCTGGCCATGTTTACCCAGGGTGCACTGCTCCCAAGTTGGCTGTAAATCCAGCCATGGCAAGCCAGCAGCCATTAAAATGGGTGATGGGTTTGACAGTAATTTCTCCGCACAGCATGCCAAAGCTGGGTCTGAATGCTTACTGCTAGTGCCCATTAAACACACACACACACACACACACACACACACACACACACTTGTGCCCAGGGAATGTCAAACACCATGCCCAAAGAACATGGTATCAATAGTATCTCTGTGTAATTTGTGTGTATAAGAAAGAGTGTGTGTATGTGTGTGTATGTAATAGGGTCACAGAGAGAGAGAGAGAGAGAGAGAGAGAGAAGGTAATGTATGCTTTGACTGTATGTGTATTGGCAAGATGTTTTTAACACCCCAAATCTCTTGATGAACGACGCTTCAGGTTTTGGTGTAAATTTTTACCCAAGTTCAAATATACAAATCTTAAGTGTTTATGACTGATAATAATTTATTATGGTCATAGTGAATAACACACATAACCGATTGAGAAGATGGAGTCAAGGACTTTAAACAGAGAGAGAGAGAGAGCGAGAGAGAGAGAGAGAGAGAGAGAGAGAGAGAGAGAGAAGGATAGCTGTTGAATTCTTGAATCTGATTGGTCAGAAGTTGTTGATCAATTTTCTGTAACAGCTGAAAGTCTTCAGGACAGAGGAGATCTTTTGTGGTTTCTCTGTAACGGCATGCTGGGTTTTTTGTCTCATTAACTTCAAGAAGGAGAAAAGAGTATATTAAATGTAACTATAAACTGATAAAAAAAAAGTATGATGTGTCATTATTTCTTAAATATAAAGTTCGTAATGTTGGCATGTTGCTGTGGGATAAGAGCAGTAAAACACTTCAGGACATCCTGTTTTAGGACAATAATGATCAAGGTTGTAACAGTAACTCTGCTTCCCATCAGGAAG
>CM074947.1:27306881-27349193 GCA_037577455.1 Pangasius macronema | reverse complement strand
CTATTTTTTGTCTCTTGCTCTTGTTTCTTCTTTTGGCATTTTGAAGAAGTTCTTACAACCTGGTTATAATCCACCAGCGCGAAGTGTGAATACTCGTAATATTTTCCCTGGTCTTAAGATTTTGATCAGAAGTATATATATATATATATGGACACATTTTAGTAGGAGGAGCAAAGTAAGCTTCAGTCTCCCTTTATCCTCCTTACAACATAGAATCTTTTTCTTCTTTTGTTTCTACNCACACACACACACTAACACATGTTCTCACACTTAAACCCATTTTGTCTCTATCAACAAGTCAAGACGTCTTTGTTTGTCAGGAATGTTGTTGTCTGCTTCATACCTTTATATACAAATTTAGATGCCGTTCTGAAGGTGTGGACACATACACACACACACACACACACGCGCACACTTGTCCAAACTTTCCCTGCATGACTTGTCTGTGAAACTTTGACGGCCTGTATGACAGGCTGGTTTTATCCTCTCTCTAAAGGCAGAAGGCGAAATGGACGGGCAATTACGCTTATGGCCAGTGTGTGCTGACATCCCTGCATATTGGATGGCTCTTTAAATAGCCACCCATCAGCCACAATGGCTCCCTAAGAGCTCCAAACAAAAAAAAGTAAAGCCAAAAAAAAAAAAAGCAAAGCCTCCAGTGTAATATGGCCATCGATCCAGAACGCCTCTCCACAGCCTGTATTTGTTGCAAACAAGTCGTTGTCTTCACTCTAAGCTGTTTTGAGTGTATGCTTGTTTTATGGCACATTTTAGTGTCTGCAGAATGTCAGAAATGCGTGAAGGTGAAAAATCTGATCACTTAATTTAAGAGCATCTACCTTGTGAGGCAATACTGAGAGTATTCTTCTTCTTCTTCTTCTTCTTCTTCTTCTTCTTCTTTCGGCTTTTCCCTTCAGGGGTCTCCACAGCGAATCATCGNTCTCCTCATTTATTACCTCCATATACCTCCTCTTTGGCCTTCCTCTTCGCCTCCTGCCTGGCAGCTCCATGTCCAACTTTCTCCTACCAATATACTCACTCTCCCTCCTCTGAACATGTCCAAAGATGTTTGATTTGAAGAACAGCTGAAACTCTTGACCTGTATCTGCCTGATCTATGCATTGAGCTTCAGCCACATGATTAGCTGATTGGATAACAGGTGTTCCTAATAAATTGGCATTTGAGTGTGTATAGAGAGATTCAGGGCCCAGTTTGAAAACTGCAAGGTCATCTTAACTGGTAAATAAAGTGTTAAGTGTCATACTGTTTGTAATATTCAGTGTTGAACTTTGTGCTGCATGAACTCAGCCCAGAGCTTTTTGATCCTGGAGTAGTAAAAAAAGACAAAACGAATGTTTAAAAAAAAGTCTTGGCTTTGTAGACATAACAATAACAAAAATATAATGTGTGTGTGTGTGTGTGTGTGTGTGTGTGTGTGTGTGTGTGTGTGTGTCTGTAGCCATTATCAGCTCTGCTCCTTATTAAGACAAACCTGTCAAGCTTATACAAAAACGTGTTAAGAAACACTGATGTGCACCAGGATGGATTTCATTTGGTATAATTGCAAATTACAATACAGCTTAATTAGGAGGAACCCAAACACTCTGATTTTGTCACATTTATTCTTGTCAGCAAGTCTTCAATCCCTCCTGCTAAAATCATCCTCTTGTTTTCTCATTTAGTCCATCAAGAGGACATGGCTCACGCTGCCATGTGGTTAAAGAGAGGCTTTATCCTCTTCTCCTCTCTTTATAATCATAGTCTTTCAGCATGAAGGGAGGCCTCTGATTCCACATTCATACCCACAATTACAATCTACAGCCTGCGGAGAAGCGATTTTCATAAACGAGAGATAAAAAGGGGGCGAATGGCATGGATTAACCTCGATCGCCGACTGTTGCAGTTATTGTCCGTTAATCTTTTTTTCCGCTTCTTTTCTCGTCTCGGTATTTTGCTCCACAGCGGATCTCCCCGGGTGAAATGTTTATTGAACTCCGAAACAATTTTCCCTTTTCGGATCAATCGCTTGCACCACGGTCGCGAATGGCTTCGTCTGCAAATGAGATCCAGAAGTGTGTGCGTGTATGTTACACACACACACACACACACAAATACACACACAGACCCGCATGCCATTAACAGACGACGTGAAGTAATTTGACTCTCCCTTTGTAATGCACATGAGTGTGTGTGTATGTGTGTGTGTGTGTGTGTGTGTGTGTGTGTGTGTGTTTAGAGGGATTTGGGATAGAAAGTGTGTGTGTTTGTTTGTACACATTCACTTTTCTGCCCCCTGTATACATATATATAGCTCATTAGCTATGTATGTACTCCAGTGACAGGTCCTTGGTACTCTGGTTTCCTACCCCAGTCCAAAGGTGTGTTGTGGGCAGATTGACATCTCTAAATTGTCCGTAGTGTGTGAATGGGTATGTGTGTGTGTGTATGTGTGTGTGTGTGATTGTGCCCTGTGATGGGTTGGCACCCAGTCCCCCCACAGAGGGTGGAACACGGGTCACAGTGGACCCTATCCTAAGTCCGAGGGGGGACTGGGACACATCCTATTCACCATGGATGGATGGATGGATGGATATTAATTCAAATTTTTTATTTTATTATCAATTTGTCGGTGTTTCCTACCCAAATAGATGGTCATATCCATACACCACTCTGCACTGCAGTTCTACAAGACTCAGTGATCATTCTTCTTATTTTTTTCTCTCTATATCTGCTTCTGCTGTGAGATAATATCCTCACAAGGCTCATCCTGGAGAACACTACGATCTCACTACCTGACAGCAAATATCATTCTCTGCTCATCTTGCTTTCCTGACTGAGGTATCTACTTAATATCAGAAGGACTCATTTCTTCTTTCAGAGGCCTCTCAATTACTTGTTCAGTCCCTTGTCATCTTAAGCCTCTTGGACTCTCAGCTCACTCCTGACAGGTACTTCCTTGGCAAACCAACAGATTCCTCCAGAAACTGCAGCTACACGTTTTGATTTCAACTTCCCAAAGTTCCCTTTCATTGTTCCATTGCTGTCTTTCCTTAACTGTCATCATACTGAAAATACTGATGCTTGCCCACAAAGCCAAAAACAGGCACCTACCTGAAGATGCTAGACAAACCCCACTCAGTACCACCTCTCCTTTGAGCCACAGTGCACACATCAACTTCATTTGTACAATATTTTTAACAATAGACATTGCCAGAAAGCAGCTTTGCAAAATCCGGATGTAGATTTCAACAGTGGCAAGACAAACTCCCTAAGATAACGTGAGGACGAAGGATTGCGAGAAACCGAGACTCAAATGGGAGCATCATAATCCTGTATGTATGATTACTCGTCGTCAAGAATCCATGTCATTGGTCAATTCTAATAGGTGACTTCCTTCCACTCAGAACCCGTATTTGACAAAAAGGGATGAACTTCCCTTCACTGCATGAATGTCTGAGTCTCTCACTGTTTTCACCTCTTCTCTCACAAGCTATTGTCTTAACAGAGCCAGGACCAGTTTTTCATAGAGACTGAACAATGTCCAGTGTTATAAATTTCGGTATGCAGTTTGTGAGGTGGTAAATACATGCCTCTGGTGTTAATTACCTTAGCATTGTAGAAGCAAACTTTGGGCATCACATGTGACTTTGGGGAGAATTTTTGGTATATGTCAGTTTTTGGGCAAACTATTGTTTTAATGTAAGCTTCATGAATTTGTTTAGCCATGTCCTCATGAGTGCAGTATCACCTTTTCATAATCAGCATTTGTCTCTCCCTGTTCATCTCGTTCTCTAGTGCTCTCTGTTTTTGCTTAATCAGATTCACACTTAGGAGGACAATAGAATCCTCCACCACTGAGTAGTGAAGGAAAAGGAGGAGTTTCGGGAGTAAAGGAAGATTCCTTAAAGGAAGAACGAACGACACTAATGAGGCACGTTCTGACACATCTAAGTTTGACAGACTCTCTTCCACCACCTGTGGAGTCGACTTGACTCTGTGTGTGTGTGTGTGTGTCTGTGTGTGTGTGTGTCTAGCCCTAAGTTGGCCTAGTTAATTCCCAGGTTAGTTTGCCTAGGTTTAGCCAAGAGGCTAAGTATAACCTCTTGGCTTAGCTGACATGAGGCAATGACCAGGAATTCCAGCAGTGAGTTCTGTGCTCTGTGATGCAGGGATCATTTGTATGTAAGCTAAATTAGGAGCCAATGGAAACCACACATTCTGTTGTGAAGCATATTTTGGCATTTGTTTTTCTCATCCATCTGTCATCTGAGGTCGTGACAGGTCACTCTACAAGTCTGACGGAAATTCAGATCTTAATAACACTAACTGTCCTCTCCCTCATTGTGCATCCCTTCCACCCAGAAGGTGCTCTCATGGACTTCAGGTCATGGATGTTTTCAGTTGAGCTTGATGGTATTTGAACTCACAATCTTGTGCTGATAGTGCAAACTCTTTTATGCTGTGCCACTGAGGATGTCAAAAATAAATAAATATATAAAAATACTTAAATCATCATCAAACGTAACAGCTGATCATAAAAGAATCACATTGTAAGTTTTTTCTTTTCAGTATTTGTTTGATTTAAAGTCAAATACCTAACAATGGGCCTTTTGCACTAATTTTGAAATTGACAAACCCTTATGAAGGCAATATTAAATAGGCACTCATCCACACCCATCTCTTACTTTCTCTCTGTCTCTCTGTAGGGAGTGAACAGCATGTTTGAAGTGATCTTAATGGGGAACAACTCGGATCACTTCTCCATCTCCCCCACGTCAGTGCAGGGCCGAGCTGATATCCGTGTGCGTGTGGCTGTGCCTCTGGACTTCGAGACTATCAGAAGCTACAGCTTTTCTGTAAGTACACCACAGGCCTTATCCTAATCTGGCTCACATAATATTGAGTATTTCTAAAAAAAAATAGGGCAACTAAAACTAAAACTGGCTTTAAAAAGTCTGCACGAGGAAAAAAGCAAGTGTGTGCATGTGACATCGGTGATCTCACATCTAGAATTCATTATTTTGTTGTAAAGTGAGAGAAATAAAACGTTAAAATAAAACACGGCTGTTATCAACATGACCATACACACAAAGTTCTGTGTGTAACTGTCCATCCATACTAATCTAGTAATTTATTCAGTGTATACTACTTAACTCAGTGCAAAAAAAATAAATAAAACATAGCAATAACATAAATAATATGATTTGGTTGTGTTTGAAGTGACACACTGCTGCTTTCTAGAGAATCTAGGCTTACTTATCATTATTTGCATGAGTCTTATAGTCTTTCCTGATTGGAGCTAAGCAGCGACACTGCATTTTCACTGACTGCATTTGAATATTTAATACGTTTTGAAGCTGTACGAATATATAAAGTCTGCTCTAATATGCAGTATATATAGCATTCGGTAAGAGCACCTCATATCTATTTTCGCAAACCAAATATATGACAGGACGCCGGACCTAACGAACGAACTACCAGGACTCGAAATCATGAAACATCATTTATTTCCATCTATGCTAAATATAAAGTAATATTCAGTAGTGTTCAATCTTGTATATCTCTTTTTCTGGTAAAGTCGCAGCGCTCATATTAAATTGAATCATTTGTTATAATGACAGCGTACAAGAGCAAGTGCCATCATAACCAAATCAGCAATATAGACGTATTAATTATTGATACTAAAGAGCCGTTCTTGATTTTTAACGTTTTCCATAATGGTGATTTCCATCCAGCTGTATGCCAATGAGTCTGTGGCAGAGCATGTGGGCTTCGCTCGGGTCTTCATCGATCTACTCAATGAGAATGACAACAGGCCTGTATTCAGCCAACCGCTGTATAACATTAGCTTACTGGACTCGTGTCGTTGACCTTGTAGTGATGACTCCTAAGTTCACTCATGCGCGTGTGTGTGTGTGTGTGTGTGTGTGTGTGGCCTACGCACTCATGTGCCACATCAACAAGGCTTACGGTGGGGATACAGTACTTCTGCAGTTTTCTTGTTTTATTGGATGTGATCTTTTATATGATTGTAAGCCAAGCTTTCACTCTCTTCTTAATCTTATAAAGCACTTTGACCAATAAAACAAGAAAACCAACTCCAAATGGACAGGATTGACCAATTTCTACCACTCAACCACCAATAAAAGAGGTGAAAAAGAGTCGGATATTTGACGAGAGCTAGAGCAGAATAACTGGCACTTTCCCTCTTTTTTGGTTTTCCATTTGGTTTAAAATACTGGACAACGCTTAAATAAATAACTAATGGTAGTATGGCCATATTGAGGCTTATTATCCCCCTAAACGAATTACACAAGTACAAAGCACAAGTACACAAACTCACGTACCGTTTATTCATGTTCCTGTTCCTACTGGGGATTTCTGTGAGAATGATATTTAAAATTCATGCTTTTTTTTTTGTCACTACTTGGTGGTAAAAATCTTATATGTCTACTCTTTGCCTTTCACACTACCTTCAAACTCCTGTTGTATCCTTCAGCATCTGTATTCTCTCAGTCATACATTTTTTCATTCCGTAACCTTGGGGAATGCAAATTTTTGCACATAACCGTAACCAGAGAGTAACAAGGCCAGATACAAGTGTTAAAAAATGACTTCTCTTCCTGCATCTCTTATTTACATTTCAACATCACACACACACACACACACACACACACACACACACACACACACACACACACACACACACACACACACACACACACCTGCTTTACAGAGAATCCCCAAGCATGGGAAGCATGGGAAAATATCTTTATTTTGCTAATAGAGAGAATTGAAGAAATATTGGCTGGGATTAATAAGGCATTCACTGCTTAGTTGTGCTCATAAGTCTTAACTTTTTATTCTGTCCTTAATTCACCCACTTTTCCTCACTCACATCTGAGTGCATTAGAAATCAGTATAGATCAGTAAAAAGCATCGGGGCTTCTTCAGGAGTACAGTTCACCTTGTGATGGAGACAAATGAACACTGAATAGGATCTTAAATCATCCACTAATCTTTTTAAATCTCTATAAAACTTTGTATATGCATATTTGCTTTTTTTCTATCGGAATATCAGTCTTGTGAAGAAATCCTATTAATTAAGAGCAAGTTTGTTCAGTTTTTTGTATGAATGAAGTTATGTATGAAGAGAAGATCTTGTACTTGATAGTATCTCAGCTTACCTGGCAAGCATCTCATCATGCATCACAACTGATCAAAGCTGCTTGGCAACTTCCTGACAGTGTTTTTCCTCCCTTCCTTTTATCACCTGACACGAAAATGCACGAAACCTCAACCTCGGTAGTTGAGTGAGCTTTTTATTTTTCTCAGGACATGTTGCAGGCCTGACTCAGTCATGCAGGTTTTCTTCTTTGCAGCATAAGGATATTTTTCAGGAAGTCCTCTCAGGTGTTTGTTCATCCCTGATACTCCACTTCTTTGTTTCCTCCACTGACTCAAATTGGATGTGAAGCCCTGATGCTTGCCTAAATGAGACAGAAATGGACCAGCACCAATCCTCTAATGGTAGTCCTGCTCTGTATCTCAGCCACCAAAACCTGTAAGGCACAAAGGCAAACGTTAACACTCTTCTCTTTACTTGACTGTACTAAATGTAACCAAGTCATTACTGTACATCACAACTGTACAAACATACTTGAACGATGCACATTGTTGTCGAACATATTTTGAGTTCATACTCACTTCGCCTTATTAGCACTATGTAACCGATTCTCATTCTGTCTTTCATTCTGTGCTCTCTGCTCTCCTGTGTGCCTTTATCACTCCCCACTTAATTCCAAGCTCCACCTGTAAAAGGTTTAATGCCTGGTTTTTAAACAGCTGATTAATTCTTATTGTTTCCTTCATGTTCCATAGTAGCTTCCATCAATCTATCTTGATCACTTAAGATATAAATGGCCAGTATAATAATTCTGCTGTATGATGTCCAAGTATGTATGGAGAATTAGGTTTGATCTGCAGTAGAAGCCACTTGGGTCACGTCAAATAATTCACAATGGAAAAGCAGATGCAGATGCAGATCCAGGCTTGTGAATAATAAATCAGATTTACGGTAATGTCATGTTCCCTCCACTAATGGCCAACTCATCATTCCAAGATGTTTATGGACTATACCCTCGCCGTCCACTTTATTAGGAACACCTATACACCAGCACATTCATGCAGTTCTCTGATCAGCCAATCACGTGGCAGCAGTGCAATGCAAAAAAAAAATCATGCAGGTCAAAAGCTTCAGATAAATTTCACATCAAACATCAGAATGAAGAGAAAGTATGATCTCTGTGTCTTTGATCATGGCATGGTTGCCCATGGTTGGTGCCAGATGGGCTGGTTTGAGTATTTCATAAAGACGACTAGACGACCCTAAAAGTGTGTGTCGTCAGGCATCTCAAATGTGTCTTACCACACACAAGTTATATGTGACTATGAGCAACAGTTCTGTGGGTGGAAACGCCTTGTTGGTAAGAGGTCCGAGGAAAATGGCCAGATTGGTTTGAGCTGGCAGGAAGGCTATAGTAACTGAAATAATCACTCTTTACGACCATGGTGAGCAGAAAAGCAACTCAGTATGTACAAAATATTGAACGTTGTGCTGAACGGGCTACAGCAACAGAAGACCACATCGGGTTCCACTCCTGTCAGCCAAGAACATGAATCTGAGGCTATCATGGGCACAGGCTCACAGACACCGTACAATTGAATAAAAAAAAATATCACCTGGTCTTTTTCCAGTCTTCAACTGTCTTTTATGAGATTTATGCACCATTCTTGTCATAAATGGTGCATGTGCATAAATCTTGACTTGCAATCCAATGGAATGAAATCAGGCAAATTAAATACTGCATACTGTTGAAATCACCATAGCTTATCTATGACGTTTGCAGGTGTCGTATCCTTAATCATCTATAAACAGAAATCTGTCATTAAAGAAGGGGGACAAGAAAGTGTAAGCAAGGTAGTACACATTGTGTTTTTTATTTATCATTGTTACGATCTTGACTCCTCAGATCTGACAGCATTCACTCATCCAACCGAGTCTCATTAGTGCTTAACAATGTTTAATTACTGTTGTTTCATAATAATCTGCTGTTCTAATTGGTTTCCCATTTTGCTCACAGCCTGTTTAGCATCTTATCTGGTCATTAATAATGTCTGTCTTTATGTTATTATTCAAGTGATGGTGATGTCTGATGCGGTAGCTGAGACCCGATTCTGCTCAGGGAGAAGATCATAAAACAGCAGGGCTTTTATGACTGACATAAAACTGCTGCTGTTTTACAGGGTTGTGGACATTGAGTATGGTGTTAAACCATGTAAGATGACCTTTAAATTGAAGGCTTGTTAATGGCTTTATATGGAGGACGACTCACTTCTGGATTACTACAGTCTCTGAATACAGCCTGGAAGATGGAGAGAAATTAGCATCCATTTATCCCACTCACGGAGGTTAACTGTACTGAGTAGTGTGTCACAATATTATGCCACCTATGGCATCTAGTATAGCAGCACGTGGGTTTTTCTCTACATATAGAATGTATAATTATAGTCACTTTTCCTTGTTCATCCTCTCAGGACAGTATAGAATTGTACATTATCTCCTAAACTTTGAGTTTAGTCTATGTGCAGACATTGTGATTAAATAATTTAACAGAAAGTAGGATAAACTGACTTACAGGCATGAGAAACACGAGCATACTGTGTCTGAACCCATGAGTTTAAGGCTTTCAAACTGTTTCAGACTGGGAAGCAGTGATGGTCTAAAGACAATACGAAAATGTGTCTTGTCAGTGAGATGGCTTGTCTGGTAGAAAGTATCGCATAACTCCAGGCATCATGATGTCTACAGGATTACTATGTATGGATAGTTAAGAAGTCTACTTCCTTAAGGGCTTTTACTTAAAACCCTATCTGATGGGGAACCATTAAGGATTTCCCAAGAGGGACAAGCTGATAGACCTGTACGGGTTCTAGGTTTAACCTTATATGAAGTCCCAAATCACAAGCCTCTAATAAATAGTATGTCAAAGTAATACAGCGCTGTATGTAGTGTAGTTATGGCGATGTAATTTTAAGCTCAATATCTTCATCTTCAGTCAGCATTTTATCCTGATCAGGCTTGAGGTGGATCCGGAGTCTATCCTGGGAAAACTGAGCATGAAGCAGGAATACACTGGATTGTATGGCAGTCCATTGCAGTCCATTGCAGTGCATACATAAAGTTGAAATTTATTTGAGATTTCTTCACTGGACATCTCCTCAAATCAGTAATACAAACTTCCTCTTGGTTCAACTTGACCCAAACAGTAAAGCATCCCATTCAGTTCCTGTCTCAGAAGCATGTTGTTTTTGGGCTTATAATAAAATAATGGCCCTCGGACTATGTTTCCCTCTAGTGTGTTGCAGTGTTGAATTGAAACTATAGCACGCTTTCTAAATTCCGCACACGTTGCTGCGAATGGGTTCGGTTTTCCAACGAGAATAAGTGGCCGTAACTCAGTACGCCTGCTTAAGCCATTCGTTCATTTGCACACTTGCGCAATTTAAATATTTACAGATTGCTGGAGGTTTATTATGGCTAACATTAGCATGTAGCAGAGATGACGGAGCCATATGGTTGCACTCAAGCCACACTCATAAGCTTTCTTGTCATATACTCACTTATATGCTAATATGTGCTAATATGTAAATGGAGCTGTGCATAAACAGGAAGTGGAATAGCTTTACTTATTTATACGCAGGATTTATATCCGGAACGCTACAGTGTTTAGCTCTTCCTCTAATCTTAATGAAGAAAAAGTTGAGTGGGGAAATGGTCAGCTATGTCACTGTTACACATTATTTCTTTTTTAGCATTTAGTTCACTGTTTTAGCCCTAACATTTCCTTGATTTGTCTTGTGGTCTGTTGACTACAGTATTTGTGTGTTTTCCTTCTTAGGAAATTCAGAGCTTTTCACACTGTGTTTGTGCTCATCACTGATAGCATTGCTGATCATTATAAATATTTATAGCGATTTACATTGTGCGTGTGCGCGCGCGCGTTTGCGTGTCTGGCTTTTTTCTCGAGGCTGCAGAACCTCGGATCTTCTCATATCTCCTAAATTGCTCTGTTCTTTTTTCCCCCCTCTCTCTCTGGACTTGAAGTTGTTTGCGTTCATCCATCTCTTATCACCTTCCTTCACTTTTTCACTTTCTTTTTTCCTTCTATCCATTATATTGCTAATGGGTTTCTGTCCCTGTGTGTGTATCTGTTTGAATCTTTGTTTGTCAGGTGTTGGTTATATTTGATGTAGTTTGTGTGTGCCAGCCGTACCTGGACTTGGAGTTTGGGGATTCTGTATGCGCATTAATGACTCTATGTGCTATATGGTGGACAGCATGACGCTACAAATTCCTGTTTTGGTGCTATGGATCCGAAATTAAATCTAAACTAAATGGTACTATTTTGTTTACGTAGATGAGGTACTCTGTCTGCTGAAACTTGACACGCCCCTGCTTCATGTCAGGTGCATGCATGGTGACTGAATTTTTCACAGGTTCTCTAAAGACAGTGCTGCTGTTATCCTAAAACTCATGATATATAGAGTATACATTGTGTATAGTAATAATGACTAAGCATTCTGATCTCCAAACTGTTAAATATTCATCTCGTCTCTTCCTCTTCTGCTCTTTTTCGTGCCCGAATCTCCCCACGCCGCTCACTATCTCCCTCTCCCACTCATTTTTGTCTTCTTCTTCTCTATTTCGCTGTCAGTAGCAGAACAGAATATGTGAGCTACAAACTTCTGTCCGTTTTTTTAATCTCTTTCTCGCTCTGCTTATGTGTTTACTCCTTCTCTATTTATCCTAAACATTCTTGGCATCTCTCTTTTACCCACCCAATCACTTTGTTTGACTCATTTTCTTATCACTCGCTCACAGTCTGTAAAGACGTTGATCCCTCTCCCACTAATGTCTGTGCGTGTGAGTGTGGGTGTTTGTGTGTATTTGTGATTAGGTCTGCGGTTGTAGGTCAGTTAGACTGTGTATGTGCTTCAGCTTGTTTATGTGTGCTGTGTGTTTGAGTTTTTCCTAAATGCACTGATAGGTTTAGTCAGTAAACAGCCTGGGGTGAGACATGTCCTTCCTGTACAATGATGTTTTGATCACACTTAATTAAAAAAAAAAAAAAGCATAATATTCCTTTTGATTTTTAAGCCAATTCTCTGCCTATTCATTTAAAATGACCACTGATGTGCTTTTATTGCAGCTAAAGCTTAATCTTTTGGCTTTAATGCAAGAACTCATGAGCTGATTTTAAAACTTTATAATTTTCTAAATCTTATATTCAACCCCAATCTCAAATTCTGCCCCACCTTTTTATTCTTCCCCCTACCAGATCAGGATTATTCCTTCAAGAGCCTCAAACTAAGATTTACCCAACCCCAAAATCCTCTCAATCTCAGACTCTGCCCATAGTTTCTCTTACCCTACCTCATTCTCAAATTTAATCCAAGATCTACTCTATATTCTGTATTTTATCTCAGGTTCTATCCTAATCACTTCTACCCCATACTACAATCTAACCCATGATCACATTCTTCCCAACCTAAGTGTTGGGCCACCATGGGCCACCAGAGTAGGTGTTCAATTTGGTTGAAATCAAGTGACTCTGAAGGTCACAGCGTATGGTTTACATCATTTTCATCCTCATCAAACCATTCAGTGAGTTCTTATACCATGTGGATGAGGGTGAAGTCATCCTGGAAGAGACCACACCCATTAGGATAGGAATCATAAGATAAAGCTGATTTGTCAGAAAAACTTTGTTTTGATTTGGGATAAGTGGCTAAACCCATTGAATGTTTACTTCAGAACTTTGTTCCAGAGTCCTTCAGTGAA
This sequence comes from Pangasius macronema, assembly GCA_037577455.1. Lineage (NCBI taxonomy): Eukaryota > Metazoa > Chordata > Actinopteri > Siluriformes > Pangasiidae > Pangasius > Pangasius macronema. The sequence continues at coordinate 27,336,289 of CM074947.1, read as the reverse complement.
TTGCTTTTCACCAGCTTACCGTTTGTTGCTAATCGGGTGTAGACTTGCCATCTTCAGAATTCTGCCTTTTCAGCAAGAGTTCGAATTGAGTATGGAACTTACTTTAGAGAGACTGAAAGCGAGACTGAGTTAGAAAGAAAAAGAGAAATGAGAGTGAGAGACACTCATGCCTTTGTGTGTGTGTGTGTGTGTGTGTGTATGTGTGTGTGTGTGTGTGTGTGTCTATTCTTTCATACATTTGTGTGCAGATCATTGTGCAGTTTTGTTTATGGGCATTGTGTTGTTTGTGCAGGGGATTAGCTATGTCTGCAAATAGATAAATTTAGCAATTTTAAACCAAATTGTTTCTTTATTACATTAGCAGCACGCTGAGCTTGTTGCAGAAGCTCATTTGCTCATTTGGATCCATACTGAGTAATTTCCCACAATAGCACATCTCCCAACAGAGCCACAGAAGGATTGTGACACAAATAGCATAGAAAGAACTTTCTTTCTGATGTGTCTGCCTTATAACACTGTAACAGTCTTGGCAAGATTACCCTTTCTGTAAGCTCATATTAGGACATTTTGAAGTGAGAAGTATTTGAGTGGTTTTTGTTTGGGCAGTTTTGCTTTGGATGAAATCTCAAATTCGATCGGTCAGAAGGTGATTATTTTCTATAACAGCAGCTCTGACAGTAGTCCCAACTACAAGGCTAATCACAGGCAATCTAATACTTAACCAAAATGATCTAATTTGGCAGCAGAGTTGCATGAAAGTTTTAATTATCACAAAGTTACCCTAATGATAGCTAGCTTGCTAGCAAATGTGGCTAATGGTTTTAATAATAATATATGATAACAGGCTTAATGTTAGTTAGCTTGGTAATTATACTACTGAATGTAACGTTAGCTAGCTTGCTAGGAAACTTGGCTACTGTGCCAGTAGCTGTATTGTGAGGCCAAAGCTATTTGCAAATAGATGAAATTACTGAGCATATACGTGCGATGAATTGTTTAATATTTGATATATTTAGCTTAAGACTACTCCATGCAGTTCTCTCTCTCTCTCTCTCTTGCTCTCCCTCTTGCTCTCTCACTCTCGCTCTCTCTCTCTCTGTGTGTTTAGTGTGTTTATGGTTGTGTGTGTTTGATGGTTGCTCTGACAGAAGGTAATTGGTTTCCTCACACTCTTCCCTCTGGTTGAAGAAGCAGCAGAAAGCAATTTGTGCAGCATGTCAGTTCACATCTGCACTCTCTTCAACACACACACCTTTTCAGAAGATCGAGGAGATAGACTAAAGCTTTATCCTCATTGCTTTTCATGATTGTAACATCTAGGTGTGGCTCAAAGCGTTCAAACAAAAAGTATGTAGATCCAGGAAGCCTAACTCTGGATTAGGACTAGGGCATGATTATATCTTTCAGTAATTTCAAAATAGTTCCTGTGCAATTTCTTTCACATCTGTAGGTCTCAAGCTGGTAATCATAAACAATCTGAGTTGCTCTTTAGCTGTATATGTGTTCTTCACCACAGGTTTCCAATGAGTGTGGTGGCTGTGGCTGTGTGTATGCTGTTAACTAGGTTACTTACACAAAGCTCATGTGATATCACACACCCATCTTGCTTATGTTCCATATTAATCGTAAAAAATAGAAATTTAGCAGCAGCATGCTGAAAGTGTCTGTCTTTGGAGTATAGCTAAACAAAAATAGCTAATTTGCTAATAGTGCTAATGCTAATGGCTAAAGTCATGGCAAGGGTTGTGTTAACATATATCGCTAATACCTAGTTCTTTTCCCCTACTATCACTCTGTATAATTTAGTATTTAATAAAATAAGCCGTTACACTGCAGTCGCTAAATATCACCTACATAATGCTAGCTCAACACTGTAGCTTGGATGATGTCCTCAAAAGTGATTAGTGATGCACCAGCTTGACAGCAGGGATTACTTCAGTTACCGCACCTACTTTTATTTTGAAAATAAAATGGTGGAATGCTGTACACCACATAGCTCGGGTCACATGCTTAGAAATGGCGACAAATGCCATGTGCTCGTGTTTTAGTTTCTGCTCTAGTCCTGTCTCCGTTCCGTTGTACATTCTGCTTTTGACTTTAACCTGCTCTGACATAGATTATGGATGATCTTTGTTTGACTTTGTGTTCTGACCATTGCAATTCTTGGATTCCCCCAAATGAAACCACTATTGCACTTGTACCCTGCCACACACATTAAATACTGCATACTACACTCTATGTTTGGGTTTGGTTTAGAATGAAAGTGTGCATACTATTCCATTTCAAGTAATAATTCCTGATTTCTTTTCAAAACAAATCATCTTTAAAACCTGGAAGTTGAAGTTCTCTGTCTAGGACATTACCTAACAGTTCTCGGAGTGTTTGCTGTCAGGATGTCAGTACCTACCTGGAAGACGGAGCCTGATTTTTGGTGGAGATATCCCTCTAAGTGTTGTGATTACAGCCTGTCGGTTAAAATGACACTTATTGTTCCCTCTCACACTTTTTAGCCCAAACACTTCTATTGCATCATTTGCTATGGACAGATTGTTTTTGGCTTTGCTCAGAAGCTTCACTCCTGCTTGTTTGACACTCCCTGATTTTTTTTGTTCAATTGCAAACATAATTTAGCATCTGTCACTCACGCTCGATAGGGCTCAGGGCATCAGACTGGCCATCAGACATGAGGCCGTCTCTCTCCCTCCCTCCACAGACGTTATCTCACTCCACTCAGCTTTGTCTAAAGTTTCACATCTTTCCTCCAGGAAGGGAGCAGGACAGCCTGTCAGGTGATTTTTGGAAAACTAATGTGCACTGAGAAGGAAAGAAGAGAGGGACATAGAGATGTATACCATCTTCCTTTATAGGTATATGTTCTCTTTCTCCTCTTTCCTTCACGCCCCTTCCGTCTTTGCATTAGGTCCAGTGTCAGCATGGTGCCTATCATCACGCTAACCCCCTTGGCACTATCATCGCTGCACTTATGGACCTGGCTATCTGAGACAGCAAGAGGGAGAGAGAGATAGAGAGAAAGGGAAGGAAAGAGGAGTAGCTTTAGGGCAAAAAGGTACCAAGGGGAGTTAGGTAGAGAAAGTTTCTTGAGAGAGAAAGAGACAGAGAGAGAGAGAGAGAGAGAGAGAGAGAGAGGGAGAGAGAGAAGAGAACATGTAGGCCAAGACAGAAGAACAGGAGGAATGGAGAAATGGAAAGAAGGAGACAGTAGGAGAATGAAGAATAGAGAGGGAATAGAGGACAGTAAGAAAGAGTGAAGTCTCCTGCCCTGTGGCTTGAATCACAATCTGAAGGACTGAGCACAGATCTTACATAAATCCTAGAAACCTAGTAACCAAAAATAGTTTTTCCAAAGGGGGTGAAAGTGATGGAGGGAATAAATAAAGGAATGAAAGAAGGAAGAAAAAGGTAACTGGAAAACTAGGAAGGAAGAAGAGAAGCGACAAAAGAAAGGAAATGAGCATGTGAGAAAGGGAAAGAAGAGAAAGAGAACGTAAAAAAGCAGAAAGAAAAAAGAAACGAGGAAAAAAATGTGAGATGTGTAGTAGGAGTGAGAGAAAAGGAAGTTCTCCCTCTCAGAGTCAGTAAGACAGCAAACCATACAGCTTGTCATATTCCACAGGAACCAGAAAGTGTAAAGTCCTCTGTCCATTTCCAGCTAAAGGTACAGCTTTAATTCTGATTGGTGCAAAGGGCTGATACTGGAGACTGCTTCCATAAATGCTACATAATGTTGTTGCAGTGTGCTGTTGCCTGCTAGTGTCAAGCTTTACCTGCATTTGATGGATAGGAGCTCCAGGAGCTCAACAAGTGCCAGAGAGTCACCTTATCCTTCACTGCTCGGCTCTCTACTTGGATTGGATTTCATCAAAGTTATATGAGACTTTGGATAAAAGTGTTTGGATTAAAATTACATAATGATTGTCTGTGTGATTAGATTGTTGTGTAGTGTCTAGTTTGGCACATACACAATGAGATGGTCAGAGCTCTGATGAATCATGGCGGCTAACAGTGTTCGAGGCGGCACTGCAGTTCTGCAACCCCTTTATTACAAAATCCTTAGGTAACTTTATTACACACCAATACACTGTGTGTGTGTGTGTGTGTGTGTGTGTGTGTGTGTGTGTGTGTGTGTGTGTGTTAGAGAGAGAGACAGAGAGAGAGAGAGAGAGAGAAGGGAAGGCGAAGGGGAAGGAGAGTTTATTACTAGAGTTAAACAGTATATGTGCTGAATTAGTTTGTGTGTATTAATTAATTTTCTGTATTAATTTGAGTTTTGTGTGTATTATTTTGAATTTGGTGTGTACCTGCTTGTGTATTAATTTGAGATTTTTGTACCTTCTTGTGTGTGTATTAATCTGAGTTTTTGTCCATTACTTTGAGTTTGTTGTGTACCTGTTTGTGTGTATTACTTTGAGTTTGTTGTGTACCTGTTTGTGTGTATTACTTTGAGTTTGTTGTGTACCTGTTTGTGTGTATTACTTTGAGTTTGTTGTGTACCTGTTTGTGTAATTCATTGTTATTCATGAGTTTTGTGTATTTGTTTGTGTGAATTAATTTGAGGTTTGTGTACCTGTTTTTGTTATTAATTTGAGGTTTGTGTACCTGTTTATATATATATATTTTTCTGTATTTGTTTGTGTGAATTAATTTGAGTTTGATGTGTACCTATGTGTGTATTACTTTAAATTATGTGCACCAGCTTGTGTGTGGCGGAGATTTATTTTATTTTATTTTTTTGTTGTTTTTACATCTCTTAGCTTAAAATTGATGTATGCTCACACGTGCATTACTTTGAGGAATTTGAATTCCTTTTCGAAAACTAGTACAGTATTCAGACAGATGTCCCTGTCTCTCCGTCTGTGTGTGTGTGTTAGAGAAAGAGTGAGAGGGAGAAAGGGCGGTGAGAACTTTTGTTCTGCTGTTATTATCACACACAGATGAGGTCGGAGAAACATGCTTTGTGATTGTTGTCTATTGTCTCAGTCATTTATTTGCTTATTTGCATAAATACACTTGAAAAATCAAAGCATTTATCTGAAGCAATTTCCTTCTCCACGCTCTGCAGGTCTGAAATAGCTATTCACACCAACACACACACACACACACACACACACACACACACACACACACACACGCGCACACACACACGTATACTCCAACACCTGCATACAAACACTCTCATAGTCACAGTCTCATAGAGTGTAAGTGTGTGTGTGTGTGTGTGTGTGTGTGTGTGTGTGTGTGTGTTTGTTTGGCTGAGAGAATGATATAGGCTGGACAGTGTTTCAAACATTAATATAACTCACACTGGGTCTTTCCCAATGCGGTGCACAGATCATGCAGGTGCACACACAGTTTTCTGGTTAATGCAGGAATATTATTCATTTGCGTATTTTTTTTTTTTTCGTATTTGTGCTCAGTTGATGTCTCTGTAGTCAGAAATAACTGCGCCGTGTTTGTAGTATTGCCTGCTGAGACCCCAAACACAGCACTGAAGCAGGGCCACATGGTAGTTTCCTCTTTTTTCTTGCCTCGGAGGATCACTGAGAGTTTGCTTGCAATGGTTACATCATTCATTCGTGAACACAAACACCAAAGACAAAGCGAAAATGGTACAGCATGAATGACAGACGTGCCATGACGTATTGTGTTCCTAAGTTGCTGTGAATCACCCCGACAATCCCGTAGTAGTAATTCACATTAAGGAGTGCTGGGGTAAAACTGGCAGGAAGTTTATACACATTCTTTGACTCGGATATTTTAAACGTCATCACACCTGCAACTTTAGGCTTGAAAAAAATCTAATTAGGGGAGAGAGAAAGTATGAACTAAATTAAGAGTAAGAATCCAGGTGTGTTGGCTAGCGTGCTAACACTATCTGGCTCATGCCCAAAGTGCTGTACAGGCTGGAGAACAAAATACACCAATTCACTAATAAAATACAGGTGTGAATCACAAATTGGGTTAAAATAAACACACACACACACACACACACACACACACACACTGGAATCAACCAACAGACTGCATTTTAGATAGCAAGCTAGTGTTAGTTTAGTTATTGTTTTTCATAACTAAATTCAACTACTAACTAAATACAACTCTCTCTATCTCTCTCTTTCTCTCTCTGTCTCTCTCTAGGCTACAGATAATGATATTGGCACATTTGGTGTTGTACGCTACTACTTCAGTGACGAGCCTGACCAGTGAGAAAATCATAGATTTATTTTCTTATTTGGAATCATATTCAGTTAGGAACCTTGACTTGCTGTTAATTTATACATCCTGTCCGTAACTCCGCCTCCTGCAGATTCTCGCTGGATCCTGAGACGGGCTGGGTGACCCTGAGGGGCCGTCTGGATTACGAGCTGACGCGTCGCTACACTCTGACGGTCTTGGCTCGTGACGGCGGTGGGGAAGAGACCACCGGACGTCTCCGTGTCAATGTGATGGACGTGAATGACAACGCTCCTGTCTTTCAGAAGGACGCTTATTCTGGTTCACTGATGGAAAACCAGCAAGTCGCTCAGCAAGTGGCCAGAGCGAGGGTGAGTCCCAAACTCATGGCTCTGTTCCATTAACAGTCACATACACCCCTGAGCAAAGTCTTAAGACCGGGGGAAACATTCCAAGTATTCGCATTTCAAGCTGGTGGATCATAACCAGGTTGTAAGAACTATCTTTAGAGTTGCAGATAACTGGGCCATGTCCCAAACCACATACTACTGAATTAAAAAATTATATGTATAGTTTGGTACAGTTTAATAGATATACACTAACTAGTATAGCTGCATATACTGTACTACACAGAGTGTGTTGCATGTATGTGGTTTGGGCAGCAACCTTGAATTCTCTCTAAATGTGTGTATTCACACCCATGGGATTAATGATGAGGTGCATCTCTCTGTATTATCTGTGTGTGTCTGTGGTGTCCACTTCATCTAACCAGAATGTTCTAGAGCAAAATAACTTCTTCCTCACCTTCTTCCTTAGCATTCAGTTATTCTCCGTAATCCCAGTGGTGCCAGACTCCAGCGTGTCCTGCTGTCTAGTCCAATCACTTCACTCTTTAGCACTCATTAAACTCCTGTCTCAGCGTATATGCCTCTCTATTATTGGTTAATACATCATGTCAGGGTTTGATTATGTCTCTAGATTCTGCTAATCACACTTCTCATCTGAGTGCTAAGCTGAGTGATGATAGACAGATGGCTGTAAATAGGCCTGTCACAAAGTGCTTGCTTACATTCAGACATGTTGATTTGCCATTTATCTGATCTTCAGTTTGATATGTTTTTTTTTTTCTTATGGTTTCAGCAGTGATTGTGTTTGCTCCTGGGTTCTCATGAATTCTGTTATCTTTCTCAATTGAATGATTGCCTGTGGCACTAATAGTGAAAATGCAGGTGTTTGTCATCAAAAAGTGTTTGACTTGCAATATACACACAAAACTATGCAAAAAAACAAAACAGTTACGAATACAGAAACCTGTCTCTCTAACTCACACAGGCGACTGATGAAGACGCTCCTCCTAACAACGTCTTGACCTACTCCATCATCTACGCCTCTCAGTTCCGCAGTTTTTTCAGCATCACCATGGTGGAGGGCTACGCAGGTACGCGGGCCACAGGCTCCCTTCTCTAACTCACACACAGTATATTCCATCTAATACGTAGTCTAATTGCAGTGATTAGCTTATGTTATGCATTCTTACACTCAGTGACCTATACGATTACAGCAGACTGCACACTCAGCTCAGCAAAGTCACACAATAGCAGCCCCTCAGGGAGGATGAGATCGATCCGGGGCCTTTATGGATTAATGTGTATTTAGAGGAAGCATATTTGGATTTTGTATCGATTGCCCTGGGGGTTTATGGCATTATCATAGAAATAATCCTTTTTTAATTTAATTCCTTTTTTTTCCTCAGTGATCACAGTGAACAGACCTCTCGACTATGAACAGGTTCCTGGTGGAATGATCTACCTGACACTGATGGCCATGGACGGAGGAGCTCCGGCCTTAAACAGCACCGTCCCCATCACTGTAGAGCTGTTTGTGAGTAATTTACACTCCTGCTTATATGTCACTCAGGAGCAGAGTGGAAGGTTACATCTGTATTTATTCACCTGTAAAATAGAGGCTTTTATCTCAAATGAATTCCAAGTGAGAGCTATTAAAATAGCCGAGAGTGACACAAGGACAGGTTTCTATGAAGAGTATAATACGATGAAAACCTTTCACAGCACAAAACTAATTATTTAGCTACCAATTATTTATTGCCCACTAATAAAATATTATATAATATAACAAAAATGGCACTTCTGCTTCTGGCTCATCTGTATAATGGCAATGGTGCTATTTTACATCTGGATTTTAAGATGTTTTGTTGTCTCTTGATCATTGAAGCACCCATATTTTGTAATAATGCTGGGGATGCAATAGCTTGATAGTTAGGCTAAATAGATGGCTTCCAATGATATCCTAAACTCCAGCCTATCCACTATTTAACACACTACTTTTTTTACAGTTATGCCTTTTGGTAGAATCCCAAAATCCAATGACATAGATTAATGGCCCACTAATACCCAGACATAATACCCAGAAAGCACTTTGTAGCAATTTGTAGAGAATATGGAGTCTGGAGCCGTTATAGATAAAGAGTAATAGTTTCTTATTCACCAAAATGGATTTGGAAATCTATTTTCAGTTTTCACCAACAACATGTTAATTGTTTTGGGTCATAAAACATTCTGTAGTCACAGAATATGAACAAAGTTTTTTTTAAAAATAAACCTCTTTCAGATAATAGTTTTAATTTCAGTCTAACAATGCTTGTAACATTTTAGAAAGTTTACTGTATTGCTGATGAAACTGTCTGGTTCGTCTAATTTAAGGGCTCGAGCAGAAAAGAAAAATAAATGTACTGATGAAACCGATACAATTTCTCTGTTGTCTCTCACAGTACAACGTATCATAAGAAATAAAGTGTATATGAATGATATGAAGACGTGTAATAGTAGCATAATGCATTGCAGATATTGAAATTGATTTAGTATTTAGTATTTGTATGTGTGGGTATACAGTGTGTGTGTGTGTGTGCATCTGCGTGTAAATTCAGCTCCTCTCTGAACTTTTTTGAGTGTGCAGGCCCAGTTAGTCAATCCATGAATATCTGTCTCTGACATTTCCTCTTCCTTATTACCACGGTTATGATTAGACTCATTTCAGTTGCTGCAAAACAGCAGGGGGTTGAGCCATTTAGCCAGCTGTGTGTGTGTGTGTGGGTGTGTGTGTGTGGGTGTGTGTGTATTAGCTATATTGTCATTCACTGTGTGTATGCTCTATTTTCAGCTGTGAGTAAGGCGGAATACAAAGAAAGGCATGATGCCGCATTTACCTGTTCAGTTCGTCACAGCTTTTGAGCTCCTTATTGAAGGCTGAAATGATTCAGTGACTTCAGCCAGCTCTGCCTAATAACACTCTGAACTCTTTAGAAAAGAAGGCTTTTGATTTTTAGTTAACTTTTACAGTGCGTTCCAGTTCAGTCAAAGCCAATTTCCAACATAAACAGCTCTCTCTTAACAGAGAACCACCAGTTGCCATAAGCAAATGTGCTGCTTTTTGCTAATTTTTTAAATAATAAATTTATCTTTATCATAATTTGAACCACACAGAGGAGAACTTTCAGTAAATATAGTAATATATTAATTAGTAAAACAGTATAATATTTTTATCTGAAATCCAGGAAAATGAAACGGTGCGAACACGAACTTCGGATTTCAGTTTTACTGAAGCTAATCTCTCATATCTGTTGAAAATCTCATTGTTTGCTCTCTTTTTTTAGGATGAGAATGACAATCCTCCAGAGTTCAGCCAGCCCTCATACATTGTACGGATCTCCGAGAACATGGTTGCAGGTACAAAAAGGAATTTTTGAATGTGGAACTTTGTTGAAGTGGGGAATTTCACCACGAGTGTCTCTTCTTTTCCTTGTTCACTAATGGTTCTTCAGTAATTCCCACGTTCCCAGTTCTCATCCTTTTTGTTGAACAGCTACACATTTGCACAGCCGTTGCAACATCTTCGGCACAGTGGCTATTAGAAGTGCAAACAGTTTGAATCTTTTCAAATTGTATTATTTGTTTAGCTCAAATTGCTACAAGCCTTTTGGGAATAAACAGTTAGGCATGAATGTTGCATTCGAGAATGTTGGATTGTGGATATATGGAATTGCTATGTGAATTTCCAGGCACTGTTATGGAACTCCAGTCAGGAATAACTGCAGCAGATGCAGTGATGAGATTGCGGTTTTACGCGTTTCAAGTCCAGTTTTAGAGTCATAAATCTGCAGCTGTCATTGGAACATTTGGGATTATAACTCTATTACAGTAACAAGTCGATCACAGCTCAAAGGTTTCAACTACAGTTTATAATTCTCACACACAGACTGTGACTGTGAAAGCTATTGGTTTGCAAACAAAATCTGCCATAGTGGTGTTTTGTTTGTGAACGAATCAGTGCTTTTGAATACATCTTATAAGTAAATGAGTCGTTCTCCTTCACTTCCGTGTACTGCCTCATATTTTTCGTTCTGCCCGTGTGAAACATGTGATTGCTTTGGCAGCTTCTTCCTGCTTTTTAAAGACTACAGCAGAGTGCGGGCTGTGAAGGAGCATGTCATTGGTTGGACATGTTGAACGAATACGCCCCTTCCTTTCAGCCCCTTACCTACTGATTCTGAGCAAACTTGCAGTCTGTGAACAAAATGAACCAAATGATAATTGTTGGTCTTGAACGAAGTGAAGGAACTAGACGAACGAATGAGGATCTGCTGGATAACTGATGTCGGCTTGGCTAATATATGCTCAGTTCCCACGCTTTCAGCAAGAAGAGAAAGAGGGTGGAGCAATGCACCTGAAAAGTGTGTAGCACTAAGACAAGTCCCATGTGGTGGTGTTGTGTTGTTCATAGCATAATCCGCCATACATGAATGTGTTGTTCATAGCATAATCTGCTATACATGAATGTGAAAAAATTATTGTAGCATTGAAAACTCTCTCAAAACTAGGCTGCACTGACTGAAATGTCTTCCTTGAAAATAAATTCACTAGACCTTCTCTTTCTGGATTGGACATGACAGTTTTAATAAATCATAATAGTATAACTTGTCTCTTGAAACGCTTTTAAATGAACGTATTGAATGAAACAATCAGCGACACGCACTGGCTCCACCTACTGGTGTAATGATGTAACTCACGGAAAGGGTCACTGAGCGAATCAGAGAACGAATTTAAACGGATCTTTGTGGTGAACGGAGTCAAAAGATCTGAGTCACTGGGATGAATCGCTTTTAACTTTATGCAAATTAGCGCAACAGTCATGTTAACCAATTAGAAGATCACTTCACTAAGGGAAAGACTTCATTTCCCCATAACTAAATCCATGTAAACATCATAGAAATGCCCAGGAGTAAATCATGCAAGTGGACACGTAGTGAATATTATACAACTGACAAGAAATCTGGGTCATTCTCAACATATAGTGACTTTCTGACCAGCAAAATGCTAAATTTTGATTTAACCAATATTCTTGATCTGGTGCCATCATCTGAAGTCACTGGAGTTATTAAGTGTCACTGGTGTCTCAAAGCACACATCATTAATCACACCATTATTATGATTATACAAGATTATATGATTTTACAAGAAGATTGTAGATGTAACTCCACTGAAACATCTAAACTGTCCACATGAAAACAGAATTTACAAGGAAATGAATGGAGGGAAACTCACACTCTGGTAAAGTGCTGCTCATGGCGGCTCATTGAACTTTGACCCTGGGAACACTTATGCACAACTTTTTGTGCTTTTTTAAATAGGCAACACCAATGACGTGAAACACAGGGTGAAATTTTACTGCTTAGGAACCTTTACATGTATTCCCTGAAGTCTAAAGATAGAAATAAAAGTATAAATTAAGGAACAGGTGTGTAACCATGTTCTGAGAATGACTCAACTATACACTAGATGATTTAGTCTCAGTAATGAGTACTTGTGGTGTTCAAAAAAAATGTAACCACTAGACACACCCCTGTGTATGAACTGAGTGTGTGAATAATAATTCAGTTGTCACATGAGCAATTGTTCAAGTCATGTCTGATGATTTTCGACAGGAAATTAATGTCACACGCTCTCACGCTCATCTCCACTCTTCTGTCTGCACTGTCACTGTGGACACGGGTTCGTCTGCCGCTCCTCTTGCCCCTGCTCACTTCCTTTTTTTCTTCGCTGCTCCCATCATTTGATGTTGGTTGCCTGTGTTGTGTTTTGTGCGAGAGGTTCGCTCAGATTGAGCGTTCAGCTCGAGTGATGCTCGTCATTCGTATGCATTTATTCATTCGGTGCTTTTGTCCCAGACAATAGATCTGTCTCCAATTGCCTGAGAAAATTACACTGACACCGGACAGTGCCTGCCAAAGGCCCACGCTGAGGCTGTGTGTGTGTGTGTGTGTGTGTGTTATTTTACTATATTTCTGAGAGTATGAGATGTTGTGGGACCATATTTGCACATGTTGAAAACTTGTGTTTATGTGTAAGTGTGTGACTGATGTGCATGTGTGTGTATACATACTGAAGTGTGTGTGTGTGTGTGTGTGTGTGTGTGTGTGTGTGAGAGAGAGAGAGAGAGAGAGAGAGAGAGAGAGAGCGAGAGAGGTGTTTTAGTGGTGTGTGAGCTCGTGGCAGCTCGTCTCGTTTGGACTCTAGCCATATTGATCAGAGCCGGTGCTTGGCTTGCTGCCTATCTCGCTCTCTGCCAAGCTCCCTGATAATCCTAAAATCCATAAACACTCTCGGCGCCTGAGTCATCAATGCGGCTCCCAGTCGCGATTTACTTCATCTGCTTTTAGAATTCTGTCATTTCTGCTGTGTGTTTGTGCACAGGGCATCATTCTGTCGTTTTCTGTCTCACTCTATCTCTATTATCTGCTGTCGTTATTGGCTGCACTCCCATAAGCTCATTATCAGTCAGAATGGTTCTACAATAGTCTCTCTCCATCTCTCTCTCTCTCTCTCTCTCTCCCTCTCTCTCTCTCTCTCTCTCTCTCTCTCTCTCTCTCTCTCTCTCTATCTATCTCAGGGGCGACTGTGTTATTTGTGACAGCAACAGATTTGGATGCATCCAGGGAATTTGGCCAGGCCTCGCTCATCTACTCACTGCAGGGCCCCTCTGAGTTCAGACTGAACACACGTTCAGGTGAGCACATGCATAAACACACACACACACACACACACACACACACACACACACACACGTGATTACTGCTGGATGGAAAGTGAGATAGGCATGCATAAGTATTTATCTAATTAAAGGAGCACTTTGGAATTTTTTTGACAAGGTTTGAACTTTATCTGATCTGACCACACGTTTGCTTCATAAGTGACCTTTTTTCAGGAAATGGGGTACATATGAAAAGCTTTGTTCTGGGCTAAAAAAAAAATTAATAAGCTTAAACAATTAGCCAGATCAATTACATGATATTTTGTAGTCACAGTTTTTCTCCCTCTATCTGTTTTCTAAGATATAATTAAAAATCATATCATTGTACAGGTACACTTTTAAACATAACTCTGTTCAAACACAGCTCTGATGAATTCTTGGTTCTGATTGGTCAGAAGGTGCTGGGTTATGTTCAGTAACAGCACGGCCAGAAGGTCATGTGCTCGCCTTAATAGTAAAGCTATTTCACAGGGGCTTGATTCACATAAGGCAAACCTTTAATTAAAGGAGTCTCCAGTGTCAGCACTTTGTAACAGTCAGGGGTAAAACTTTGACGTTTTCTACCACAGGACCATCTTCAGGACTTTGTGCTTTGCAGTTTCTCTGGAACATGACAAGCTGCCAATTTTGTTTTATTAACTTCAGACAGTTTTATTTTCATATCCATGATTTATACAGTATGTGTATAGCGAAAGGTCAAGGGTCCCCGGGGTTCTGTGACCATACAGGGACGTTTGAACCCCCAAGATAAAAACCACATAAGTTTGATTTAGCCATTAAATGTAGTATAATAATTACATAATAATTGCAAAGATCATAATTTTATTCTAACCACTGAGGACACTGTATTATGAATTATAATGAAATGAAACCAAAAGCTCGTTCTAGAGAGCATTTTATTAGATGCAAATTGGATTAGTGAGTCATCAGATTGAGTCAGCAAAAATTTAAAAGGAGGAACTGTGAAATTAAAATTTCTTTAAAAAAAAAAAAAAAACACACATTTTTGTTTTAATATATATATATTGGTTTACCGATTAATGCCAAGAGACTCACACAAAAGAGCTTAAATACACACACTCCCTAGCCACAGCATTGAGGACAGGTTGAAAAAAGGATTGTAATGCAGGTGTGTGTGTGTGTGTGTGTGTGTGTGTGTGTAGGGACGGTCAGCACTAGCTGTGATGGATGGGAAGGTGAAATGTTTGTGTATTTTCTTTGCTTGTGTGTGTGTGTGTGTGTGTGTGTGTGTGTGTGTGTGTGTGTGGGTGTGTGTGTTTACAGGGGAGATCACCACCACGGCTCTGCTGGATCGTGAGGTGAAGTCTGAGTACATTCTGATCGTGCGAGCCGTGGACGGAGGGGTGGGGCCTCTACAGAAAACCGGCATCGCCACGGTAACTGCACACTTTATTTTTCATATTTGAGGTGTACCTTCGATATTTTCTACTTCTTCTCCCACTGTTTATAGCTGCTATAATTTATAGTAATATCGTTTAAATGGGGCTATAAATAGATTCAAATATGCAGCGTTCTTCTTTAATAAACAAAACAAAACAAATGTTAGCATTGGGGAATTGCTGTGGTATAGAAGGAATAAAACACATAATCCTTAAGAGAAAGTGTTTCGTTGTGGGAACCTTTAAAGGTGCTATGAAGTCAGTTACAACAGATGGTTCCCTTTCAGAGATGGTTCCCTTTCAGAGATGGTGCCTTAATGAAGCCATCAACCCATAACTATACAGAGGACCCTTGAGCAACCCTTTTTTTCCCTCAAGGGGTGTAAAACTAGCTTAGCTTTGGTATTTTGTGTTGTTTGATATTATGGTGTTCATGCAGGTCAACATCACTGTCCTGGATATTAATGACAATGCCCCCATGTGGCAGGACGAGCCATATCTAGCTAACGTCGTGGAAATGAGTCCCATCAATACCGATGTCATCTCTGTGAGTACTTCTCATTAACCCTTATAGTGATGATTTTTGCTAATTTCACACTAAACACCCCAATCTATCAAAAGCACGCCTTATTCGCTTTAGAGTGCACTATTCCAGAGTTTACTTCCCGAGCAGTGTTTGAGTATATAAAAATATACTCAGGGATGGATGGATGGATGCTAGCACTTTATTGCCCTTCATCATGTCCCGTTATTGGAGTCTATTTTCTAATTAAGCCCCTGAATATGTCCATTAATTAACAAGCCAACTCAAAGCTTAATTAAGAGGTTCGGGTGACTAATCACAATGTAGCCTGCAGTGAATTGCATAGGTAATTACCTTCTCACCACGATTAGAGAGGAACCTGTCAGCGTTTAAACACTAGCAAACAGAAACAGGGTGTGTTTTACTAAGGAAGTATGACTTTCTCAGATGTTCCACAACATGTATGTAACAATAACTAGTTAAAACGTACGTATTGTTGTGGTATAAGCGGAATAAAACACTCTGAGACATGCTGTTATTTGGAAGTAATCCATGAGTCATCCATGATAGTAACAGCAACTGCTTTGTATCAGGCCACATCGCAGCACCTGGCTGATGATTAATTTCCTGTAACAGCACACCCCCAATGTTTTATTCATTACTTATTGTACTTTGATTCCACAGAAATACTGCCACATGTGTTCAAGGGTCTGGAACATTTCGTAGTGTCCGTCATTCCAGCAGGAATATAAAATATAATAATCTTTTCCTTGACTTGTTTGAATTCACATCCTGCTCTTTTGTTTCTCATTTCTAACTTGTAGCTAATTTCCATCAACTGTAACTTACATTGCTCTTTACTGCTGCTTGTAACAGCATGAACTACCCTTAGTGCCTGCTTTCTCTCTCTCTCTCCTCTCTCTCTCTCTCTCTCTCTCTCTCTCTCTCTGTAGTCAGCACAGCACAAAGTTTCCTTGCCGGCACTTTCTCAATAATTAAAGACCCCAAGACTCTTTGTTTCTCTAATGACCAATTAGGCAATTTGCAGCATTTCTGCAGTAGCGCTACGAAGTGATCCTCTCTTTAAAAATGTAACTGTAAGGTCTGAGACAGCATTGTGCTGTGCCTCCAGGCACATAAATCTCCCATCATTCCCTTCAGGCAGGTTAGGTTCCTATGATTTGATTTTGCCTGAGGCCAGTGTGTCAGGGCAGTGTTCTTACCACCATGTTGGCCATTTATTTCTCTCTTTCTCTCTTTTTGCAGGTGCTGGCCCTGGACACTGATAATGGAGAGAACGGGACAGTCGTATACAGTATCAGTCCAGCAAACCCCTATTACAGCATCAACAACAGAACCGGGAAGATTCGCACCAGCGGCGCTGTGCTGGACAGAGAGAGCATGGATCCCCGAGCTGCCCAGCTCATGAGGACCATCGTTATTTCAGCCACTGATCGTGAGTAAAGCACAAACACACACGTGCGTGCACATCCCCAAGAACGTCTTTCGATTCCTACTGGACACTGGACTGGAGTTTGGCATTATTAGGAGTTAAGCCTCTAATTACATTTTGTTGTAAGTGGGATATGGATGGAGGGTCAGCAGTATGTTGGATTTATTCTGTAAAAATAAGGTAATTTGGATAGTCAGCTTATCTGGGTGTCTCTGATCCTTAAATTGCTTCTCAAACCTACTTTTCTCTCTTCTCAATGATATCTTCCCCATGAGTTGATTTAATGACTGAAGAGAAGTCATGTTTGAGTTTGTATATTTGGGGTTTGTACATAATGCTCTACTGCCCTCTTGAGGTGGAAACCCTCCACTGCGCTCCTCAGCCAGCACCACCGTCTACGTCAATCTGCTGGACCTTAATGACAATGACCCCACCTTCCTCAACCTGCCGTTCATCGCTGATGTGGCGGAGGGTCTTCCTATCGGCTCGTCTGTCTTCAGGGTTGGTTTGGGTTTCTTAATCTTATTATGTTCCTTGAGCATGCATTAGGTATGGGCAATGTGGTGAAAATATCATATCACAATACTTGAAGATATTTTCAAGATGCGCAATATGTTTCATCTATCAGTAAGTATATATTTATATTTGCTAACAAAAGTGCATGCAAAACAGCAGTAGCACGTTTAAGAAAAATATGAAATGGCAAAAGAAACATTTATAAGTACAGCCTGAAATCTTAGACTGTCATCCCAAATGGAAGTGGCTGAATTAAAGCTCTGCGTGTTGTGGGCACTCAGGTGCAGGTACAGGACCCAGATGAGGCAGAGAATGGGGCGGTGACATTGGCGCTACAGATGGGCATGCCCCGGCTGGACTTCCGCCTCAACAGCAGCACAGGCGTGCTGTTCTCCACAGCTGCACTGGACCGTGAGCAGATTGCACAATACCAGCTGCGGCTAGTGGCGTTCGATGCAGGGCAATACCCACGCACCTCCACCAGCACCCTCACCATCACGGGTACGATCCAGAGCAAGTGTCAGATATTGAGTGACCTTGCTGGACATTTCCAGCTACAGCACAGTTCGCTAGCAGTTCACTAGCATCCTCTCATCCTAAAACACTGTTTTCTGTAGTAAATAAACTCACCAACCCTCCTGCACCTGTCATGAGTCACTCAGTAGACCTCTGTGAGTCATTCTTACACTTCTTCCAAAATAAAATGAATTGCATATATAACCTCTTTCCAACAATGAACTCCACTGTCCACTCACATGACTTCCCCTTTGATTTTGCACCTGGTACTTTTACTGATTTTGACCCTCCAACCCCTGCTTATATCTCTGAGTTACTTAAAAAATCGAATCTGTCTTTTTGTCATCTTGATCCTGCTCCTGCTGCTTTACTGAAAAACTCTACACCTGTTATTTCTCGACTTATTTCACTTCTCATTTCTCAACTTCTCAGCACTGGTGTTGTTCCTCTTGAAATAAAAACTGCATCTGTCACACCAGAAACCCGGCCTTGACCCTTCTGATATGACCAATTACAGACCAATTTCAAATCTTCCGCTTCTCTCAAAGCTACTTGAAAACGTTCTTGCTGCTCAACTTCAGTCATATTTGTCATCTCATAACACTCTTCACAGCACTGAGACAGCTCTTCTTAAGGTTGTCAATGACCTCCTTATGGCCACTGACTCTGGCTTCATTAGCATTTTAATTCTGTTAGATCTTTCCTCCGCTTTTGACACTATCTCTCACAGTATTCTAATCTCACGACTCTCTGCTCTCGGTATTTCTGGAACTGCCCTTCACTTCTTACCTGTCTGACCGTCAGCATTACATCTCTGTCCGCCAGGCTAAGTCCTCTACTGCTCCTGTCTCTCACGGTGTCCCTCAGGGATCTGTTCTTGGGCCTTTACTCTTCATCATCTGTATGCTCCCTTTAGGTAACATTATCCGTCATCATGGCTTTAACTTCCATTGCTATGCAGACGGCACTCAGCTCTATATCAGTTCTCAACACAACTTTCCTTTTCCCACCAACTCCATAACACTTTCTTTCAACTCCGTAATATTGCTCGTTTACGTCCCTTCTTAAGTATCAATGACGCTGAGACACTGGTTCATGCCTTCATCACTTCTCGACTCGACTACCATAATTCTCTTCTCGACTCGACTACCGTAATTCTCTATGGGCTACCAAACACAGCATTAAATAAGCTCCAATATATCCAGAACTCTGCAGCGAGGGTTCCCACTTTTTCTAAGAAATCCTCTCATATTAGTCCCATCCTACACAGACTTCACTGGCTACCCGTTCGTTCTCATATTCAATACATGATTCTCCTCATCACCTTCAAAGCACTTCATGCTCTCGCCCCTCACATCTCTGATCTTATTCATACTTATTCTCCAGTTCGCACATTACGCTCTTCAGATACCGGTCTACTGTTAATTCCACGCCACGGGTTAGCATCGTTTGGTGGACGAGCGTTTAGTATCTCTGCTTCGACACTCTGCAATTTCTTCATTACAGGATTTCAAAACCCACCTTAAAACACTTTGTGCAAATGTTTCTTTTTCTTCCTTGTTTTTCTGACTTCTGATTGGATGATCTGATTCATGCGATGGATTTCTTGTTTATTGTCTTTTGTTCTTTTGTTTTGTCTGCTGTCATGTGTTTTTTTTCTTTTTTTTTTCTTCGTCCTCCATATTGTAAAGTGACCTTGAGTTTGCAGAAAGGCGCTATATAAAATAAACGTATTATTATTATTATTATTACTAGTTTAATCTAGCGATTTTAATCTAGTAAACTAGGTTAAATGTTTATCTGTCTGTCTGTTGGGCTGTCTGTCTGTCTATCTGTCTGTCGGTCTGTCTTTTAATCTGTTGGGTGGTCTGCATGTCTGTCTGTCCTTTTGTTGGTCTGTCTGTCATTCTGTCGATCTGTAAGTACATCTTGGTCAGTCAGTCTAGTCTGTCTGTCTATCTGCCTGTCTGTCTGGTTATCTATCTGCCTGTCTGTCTGTATATCTCTTGCTCTTTCAGTTTGTCTGTCTGTCTGTCAGCCTGCCTGTCTTTTGGTCTGTTAGTAAGTTTGCATGTCTGTCTCTCTGTCTGTTGGTCTGTTTGTCTATCTGTCAGTATGTCCGTCTGTCTCTTGATCTGTCTGTGTGTTTGTTGGTCTGTCTATCGATATGTTACTCTGGCTATTTGTCCAACTGTCTCGTTGCCTGTCTCTCTGTCTGTCAGTCTGTCTTGTCTATCTATTGCCTGTCTGTCAATTGGAGTTTGTCTCAGTTTGTCGTTCTGTCTGTTGACCAGTCTCTCTAGCTATCTTTCTGTCTATCATTGCTATCTTTGTCTTTTTGTTAACCAGCCAAATTAGCACAATCATCAACAACTCTTTCTCTCTCTGTCTGTCTGTCTTTATATCTGTCTCTCTGTTCTATAGTGTTGGACATGAATGACGAGACCCCTACGTTTTTCCCACACGTGTACAACGCTTCAGTGTTGGAAAACGTTCCGCGGGATTTCGTGGTCGTGCGGCTCAACTGTTCTGATAATGATGCTGGACTCAACGCTGAACTCAGCTATTTCATCACAGGTCAGAGGTCAAAAGATTTGAGTTATACAATTAAGCACTACCTTTGTTTGTGAGGGGGTTTGGGGGCCCGTGTGTGTATGCCTGTGCACGTGTGTATGATATTTATGTGCCATGTGTGCAATCTGGAAGATTCTCTCCACTCTGTATGTGCGGCTGACTCATGTGCACTTTATATTTATTGTATTAAATGTGTGTTGAATACAAAACATCATACTGTGTGTGTGTGTGTGTGTGTGTGTGTGTGTGTGTGTGTGTGTGTGTGTTGTGCAGGTGGAAATCAGGATGGGAAATTCAGTGTAGGCTTCAGGAACGGTGTGGTGCGCACTGTGGTGGATCTGGACCGAGAAACACAGGCCTCATACACACTCGTCATCGAGGCTATCGGTGAGCCTTTTCGTCTACCTGTGTGTCAGTGTGAGTGTGTGTGTGTGTGTGTGTGTGTGTGTGTGTGTGTTGTCTTGTCTCAGTTGCAGGTAAGATTTGCTAATCAGGTTCAGTGGTGCATGCATGGAGTATGTGAAGCACAACACCTTCACTTCCTGTGTGAAGAGTGCAGCACTGAGGTTTCCTGTTTGGAGTGAAACTGTGGTGGTATAGGTGCATTGTGTTTAGCTAACACCGACTTTAGCTTCTTACAAGTTTCATATGTGTTACTGCTACACATGCACACTAATTTTACTCAGTCACACAAACATATTCAAATAAATGCACCATACAATTTAAGATCAAATGTCAGAAACCGCTTGTTGCTCTGGTATCGTAGCAGGCCTGTACTTTGTCAAAATGGAATGTACTGAATCATACAGTTCATATGCACAAAAATATGAATGGATATCTTACATATATTATCAGGGTATTATGCTTTTCTATCTGTCTCTCTCTCTGTCTAATTTCTTTTCATTCAGCACTATATTCTCCAAGGTAGATTGCTCTATATTCATACAAATGTAACTAATCATTAAAAGGTATGTATATTTATAGCCACATATGGTCACATATTAAATTATTTATTTTTTTAACACAGTCACCATGTTTAGCATGAGATAGGAATTCTTTTCCTTAATGCGTTAATCTAATTAAAACAGATTTCTCTATAGTCTATTACTGATATGCTATTAGTCTCACAAGTTTAGTATTATTACTACAGTTAGAGTTTTAAGCATTTTGATTTTCACAGTGCATCACTTTCAATACTGAGCTGACTGATTAAGTCTACTGTTAAGGGATTGGCCCTCAGTACGAATGTTTACCTCTAAAAGCCATCACAGTTGACTGAGGAGACTGTAGACACAACCACAAGGACACAGATGCATCTCAGAAGATGATTTTTAATTGTTCAGACAATCAGATTTAACATTGCGACCTAGAAATGATCTACATTTATTCATCTGCTTTTTTCGCCCAAAACCAATTTACAAGTGAGACAAATACAAAGAAAGAAAAAAATGAAATTACTAGATGAGCAGTTGTGAGTCCTGATCATTGGCCCAACAGCTGGGATTTTAACCCACAGCCTTCCAGTCAGCTTAACAACTACACTCCCATTGGCAAGGTTCTTGATGGTTTATTGGTATTGTTTTTCCTGTAGATAACGGCCCAGCTGGGGACAGAAAAACAGGCACAGCTACCGTCTACGTAGCAGTGCTGGATGTCAATGACAACAGACCCATCTTCCTTCAGAACAGCTACGAGACTACTATTCTGGAGAATGCCTCAAGAGGAACCAGTGTACTACAGGTACAGACACAAGTACATATAAACACCTCGCGCTTCAACATCAGTGCAAACACTGCTACAATGAGAAGAAATATAAAAATGCTATCATTAGAAAAAGCTAGGTTTGATGTGCCATGTCTCTTATTATAGCACTTTCTGGTTTAGCTACAATCACTAAGATTGACGTCAGTGACACCTTCATCTCAAATTACTGCAGACATCTGAGAAGGTGTAATTAACCAGCATTTTACTTTAAGATGCCATGGTGACTCTATAATAACTGTTAGTACAATGTAGAACAGGAGAAAAATTTTGAAACTAAATTTTCTGATTTTGGTATACAGTTGTGTAACACAGTAAGTATTAAATTATTTGGTGAGGGAAACCGCCAGAATCTTTTTTTATTTTTCAAAGTAGACTTCAAAGTACGCCAGTGTTAGCTTTGAGTCAGGGATGCCCAGTCTTATGCACAGAGGGCCAGTGTGGGTGCAGGTTTTCATTCCAGTCAAGCAGGAGCCACACCTGATTCCACCTGTTTAATCAGATGATTCAGTAGACTCAGATGTGGCTTCTGCTTAGTTGGAATGAAAACCTTCACCCACACCAGCCCTTTATGGATAAGACTGGACACCCCTGCTTTAAGCCATGTGTGTGTGTGTGTGTGTGTGTGTGTGTGTGTGTTTACGTATTTATTTATTTGTGTTTGTTTGAGTGGCCATGGATTTATCTTGCTAATAGAGGTCCACAAGGGCAGGAATCAGGCTGCCCCATGCTCAGGGGAGAACTCTGCAACTGGCAAGATCTCTGTTTTGTAGAAAGTAATTGAAAGTAAAATTTATACATTTCTACAGACAAAGGCAAAGTGTAAGTGCAGGCAGTGTGTCTAAGACATAAAAGAACCATTTCTATCATAACATAGATTGCAAAAATTGAGAGAAGGAAATGGAGATTATGGAGTGGATAATTAGAAATATTAGAACGCACATGTACGTCATAAATTCATATACGCCATAGTGACCTTGTTTCCCCACGCAAAGATTGGGAAAAGGACGGAATTTCCAATTCCAGTGTAGAAACCTGGCAGCCCTAATTAATGATGTTACCCTTCCTGTGTCTCAACAGGAAACACACCTTTGAACAAAGTTGAACAAAGGTACATCTAAACCCACAAAACAAACTGCTAGACAGTGTGCAGGATGACTGCATGTGTTCAACTCTCAACTGTCCATTACAGCATTACTGGAAAATTGTGTTCTATCGTCGGATATCGTTCAGTTGACAATATTGGAGACCTGTATTGAAACAAATTCCGAATACAGTACTAATATGCAAGCACGAGCCTCTGCTAGTTGCAGGATTCCTGGACCTTGGGTTGGGTTCTTGAGAATGCCTAAATGTGAAATTTCCCTAAAATATAAAATTGACACTGTGCTGACTTGTTAACTGAGTATTTTAGTTGGACTACATGTGTTACAGTGCATGGTTGTGTTTAGTGTCTATATCTCAGTAGCATACTGTAGTAAGCAAGGGATAGTAAGCTGCGCTTGCAGTTCATTCCTGTCTTGCTCTAGTTGAAACGACAACTTAGATTTGGTCAAGGCGGAACGCTGTGGAGTTCTCCGGAATGACGGGACAGAGGAAAATGAGTACCGTCCAGAGCCAAGTCGCTTCCAGAGTTTCAGCTGAGGCTCACTAGATGATGTCTGTCCAGTGTACTCGCTTTCTCTTGCAGCACATCCTCCATTACACACCCCAGATCTTCCCGACCAGCTGCATGTCGCCAGGACGATCACACACCCTCCGAACACTAGGAACAGGCAGACAGTGCCGATGATGGTGGGGAGTGGATGATGGAGTTCAGGGTATACAGAAGCGGAAAGATGGGATGATGGCAGAGAAGAGGTGAAAGTAAGAGGAGTGAAGGTTGAGTTGAGGGAGCTGTTTGTGGAGTCCATTTTGTCTGGATCTGAAGAGAAAAGCAGAATTTATCAGCTGGTGCGATCTGGACTGTGGATTTGTGCAAATGTTTCTGTGCACATTAACAGGATGTGGTAAGATGTAGGTGTTTTTTTTTTTTTTTTTTTGGTTGCAAATGTGAAGTAGGTTTGGCTAAAACACATCTGTTAAATAGAACCTGAATCAGTTCACAACGACGATTTCGTCAAAACACAAGTCTATAAAACCACACTAAGACCACGTAACTATACACAACACATTCCGTATAAACATGACAGGGTGTGTGGTTTTAGGAAAATAATCAGTGTCAGGGTGTGCGATGCAGCCTGATGCGAAGCATCACTGACTATTTTCTTCTGTATAATATTTTATTAATTAAAGAATGTCCTAGTTTATTCTGGTTGTAGTTGTATGTAATGCTTTGGAGCATCTGTGGAACAAGCTAGTTCCTGTTACTGCTTACGTTACTCGTCGACATTTGTCAGTAAAGAGTGGTCGGCGAGAAAAAAGAGAGGGAACTCCAATTACTCTGTCGAACAGTACAAACCAAGTGCAAAGTCCTCTGCCCTGAAGACTTCTGCATGCCTTTAAACTTACCAGCTTGTGGGCTTATTTTGTAGTATTATTTTGGTTGTTTTTAATATAAGTTTTGTGTTGTTTTTTTGGTGTAGTAGGGATTTTAGGTCTTTTGTGTTTTCATTATAAGGTTGTTTTTTAGAGTAAGCTTTAGTTGTAAGCTTTGGGTTTAGCTGTTTATGCTGTGGCAGGATGTTTAGGCTGTTTGTGTGTTGATTCTGAGTTTTTATATTTAGTTGTTATAGGTGTGGAGAGCAGTTTGGGTCTTTTGAGTTTTTAAGTTTTAAGTCGTGTGTTCAGCTGTTTTTGCTGTACCAGGCGTTTCGTCCTTTGGTGTAGTTATTTTAAAGTTTAGGCTTTTGGGGCCATTATTCTAGGTGTTTGGTTTGGTTGTAGTTAATGTTTACATAACGGCTGGGCATTATTTTAGTGTAGAGAAATGTTGGGCCCAGCTGTTCTTGGTGTGGAAGGGATTTTAAGCCAAGGTTTGGAGCCTTTGTTAACTTTTTGCTGCAAGTTTTGTTTTTGCCTGCAAGCGGAAGAATCTGTTCTCAGCATGATTCAATTCAGTGCTTTTCTGCAATCTTGCATCTTACTCAGTCATATATTTGAAAACAACACACACACACGCATATAGTATATTTGTCTGCCCTTATGGGGACCTTCCATTGAAGTAAATATAATGCAGTTTTTGTGTTTAAAAAACTGTTTTTCCTCTTGGGGACCAGCTGATTGTCACCACAAAGTCAAAACTGTCAGATATTCCCATCCTTCTGAGGCTGTTTGGTTTCCACACACATACATGGTTGACATTTGAAGTGATTACATCCCTGTGAAATAAACTCCTGATCAAGTGAGCCTGCTCAAATATGCTTTAGCATAATACAAATGAGGATTATTAAAATATCTCCTCTTACACACACAGATTTGCTGATGACCAATCCCTCGCTTGCCTCAGCAGTGTTTGTAAATGTCAGCATGTTAAATTCTGGGTTGATCACAGCATGGCTTAACCGTTTAGCCGAAACACACTGGGATGTGAAATTAGTCCAAAATGCCAGAAATGTTGGGAAAAGGCCACAACGCAAGTTCACTCATTAGAGAAAGTCCATCAATAACCAGCACATGTACTGAAACGTTCAGGTAGATATGGTTTCATATAACAGCATGCAACAATACACAACATGCAGAAAAGTAATGCAGATATCACTGATATACTACACACTGCTAGCTGTCATTAACATAGATGTGTCCACGTTTCAGAGATGTGTCTATCAAGAAACACGACTTTACCTTAACAACGCAGTGAATGAGAATGTCCTCGCTGCAGTATTGGCTTCTTTTCTGTTTTTCCGCGCTGAGAAGAAGTGCAAGCATGGAGAAGAAAAAGACAGACAGGCCCAAGAGGGAGCGCTCAATATCATGACAAATTTGAATTGGCATTCAGAAACGGACAAGACAACGCAGGCCAATCAGACTTGCCATGTTTAACCAAGTCAGTGTTCTGGAGCGTTAGTCTAAGCTGGCTACAGAGTAATTTATAGTGACTTGCTGATAAATAAAGCATTTCTGGGAAGTTTAAGACCCCCACAGGATCAGATATGGTATGATCCACTCTATTCATCTATCTCAGAGTGACCCCCAACTCTTTATTCTCGCTCCTTCCCTCCTCCCATTGCGTCCTCTTTCTTCTGCTCGTCCCTAAAACCTTTTATAAACCTAATGAGTCTGAAGAAGGGGCCCTGCTCTGTGTGTGTGTGTGTGTGTGTGTGTGTGTGTGTGTGTGTGTGTGTGTGTGTGTGAGAGTGAGTGAGTGAGTGAGAACATCTGAGTGTGGTTCCTCTGATTTAAGCCGCTACTGTGAAGCTGATGTTGTCCTGGCAACCTGCTAACTAGTGACTAAAGAAAAAATGTCAGAAGTCACCATTTGTTTGTTTGTTTGTTTGCTTGTTTGTTTATTTTCTGAATTATCATTTTAATTTTATCAGACGTTTGTGTGTGTGTGTGTGTGTGTGTGTGTGTTTTGAGCTCTATATGAGGTTTCTTTTTCTTTTTTTTTCAGTATGTGTAGTTGTTATTACTTTCACTGCTATGTGGCTGCACTTCTGTGTGTGTGTGTGTGTGTGTGTGTGTGTGTGTGTGTGTGTGTGTGTGTGTGTGTGAACAGGTCCAGGCCACAGATGCAGACCAGGGAGAAAATGGCAGGGTTCTGTACCGAATCCTATCAGGTGAGGGTTTTTTATTTTTCTGATTTCCGAGTTTTTGGTTCATGGCTTCACTGCCACCTGGTCCAGACATGACCACACAACATAAGAATACACAACAAGTTTGAATGATGGAATGATACACTTCACAAACACAATAAACAAAAAAAAACACAAAGACAAAAACAGCCTGAGAGTCAAAGGAAGTCATGAAACCACAGGCATGTAAACACAAAATGCGCCTCAACCACAGAGCACTGGGTAATGTAATCCGAGGAGTAGACATCCTTCACTAGTGCAGTTCAGCTGCTCATGAAGTCGTGAAATTACCACTACTGATGCGTCTCTAGTTGAGATATTAATATGCCACCACATGTCATTTTCTCACCCACACCCGTTAATGATGATTGTGTACATGAGTGTATCAGGTACAGCAGTGTAGCATGAAGTGCCTGCTGAGTTGAGAAACAGGCTCACCAATCTTGTCCACTCCTGTAGTTATTTCTGCTTGTACCTGCATGCAAAACTTTTGCACAATAAATAAGAATTAATATCACAAGTAAGTAGGTGGCACACTTCTGCTTTACAGCTAGTCCCAGGGAAACAGGTACACCCAAAGGAGGCCCAAGAGGCCAAAGGAGAGTGAAGGGTTTTTGTACGGTCATCCAGGATTGGTGACTCTAAATTTCCCCTAGGTGAATATGTTGTGCATGGTGTCTTTCAATGCGCTGGTGTCCCAGTCCCACCTCATGCCTGGTGTTCCTGAGATCAGGCTCCGGACAGGATAAAGCAGTTACTAAATGTGAGTGAGTGAGCTACCTGTCTTTTTTTTAACTGTAGCGTATTGACTGGTGCCGATTGCTTGCTGTGCATCAGCAGGATTGATGCTGACAGCTCACTGTTGTGTTGCTTTTGCTGGTAAATTATAGACCCTTTAAAATGTTTGCCAGAACAAACAACAATTTACAGCTGTTGTAAAAATGTGCTTTCTTTCTTGTTTGTCTAGTCTTGTTGCCTGCAAGTGACAGTAATGAAGGATAAAACTCACACTGTGTCTTTAATTGTACACTTACAAGAAGGACCATGAAGGTTGAGGTTTAATAACTGCTGCACTTGTTTCACACATACCTGCACCAGACACCCTACCCTGTCAGTGTTAGTGTTATACTGAGCATCAACCACAACTCATTGAATATTCCACTTACAT
The DNA here is from genome assembly GCA_037577455.1 of Pangasius macronema. Classification (NCBI taxonomy): domain Eukaryota; kingdom Metazoa; phylum Chordata; class Actinopteri; order Siluriformes; family Pangasiidae; genus Pangasius; species Pangasius macronema. Next base: position 27,308,349 of record CM074947.1, on the reverse strand, counting down.
TATGGGCTTAACAAGGCTGACAAACTATGTCAGTCTACAGATGCCTATGATTCTGGGTAGTGAGTTTTGTCTTTTGGACTGGACTATGTACAGTAATGTGTGTGTCTGTGTTGTGTAGGTAACAGTGGCGGTCAGTTCAGTATAGACCTTCTGTCTGGCCTCATCACTCGAGGACAGCGGGCTCTGGACAGAGTTTGCTCGTCGAGAGTGGACGACCTCCACCTCCGGATGTTGTCACTGGTCCCGTCGTACGCGTCGAGACAGTCCCACGGTGTGTGTGTGTGTGTGTGTGTGTGTGTGTGTGTGTGTGTGCACGCATGTATACTTGTACTACGTGCTTATTTAAGGAATTTATTTTCCTTGCCAGTGTTTTATTCTGCAGCACTTAGGCCTTCTCACCTAACATGGGTGTCTGACAACACTAATGCTCTTGTGGCTGAATGGGCAAATCCCCAAAGCCATGCTCTAAAATCTAGTGGAAAGCTTTCCCACAAGAGTGGGGGATGTTATAGCAGGAAAGGGGGGCTAACCATGTTGTTCATGTGACCACAAACTTTTGGCCATGGTATTTTACAGTGGTAGTCCTTAAGGTCTAATAATATACATCAAATAATTTAAAGGTATAATCACAACTCCAGGTTCTTCACCCCCACCTGTCACCGTCACCCACTCCCTCTTGCTCTATGTCTCTGTAGGTGATAGTGTATGTGGAGGATGTGAATGACGAGCGTCCCGTGTTCACCCAGCAGCAGTATAACAGACTCGGCCTGAGAGAAACAGCTGGAATCGGCACCTCTGTGATTGTGGTACGAGCCACTGACCCAGACACAGGTGCATATAGCGCTTTAGTTTTCTTGCAGTATACTGTATGTACACAGCCAATCAAAAGCAATTCAAATCTCCGTGTAATTGCTGATTTCCAGTGATCCCCAACACACCTTAAAGCTGTACAAATGCCTGTTTGGATTCCGGGTTTTGGATTGTTGTTTTTTCATAGGAGGCTGTTTAAGTTCATTCTTTATAGGTCTTTATAGGTGTCTCCTTTGTGACATTATATTATTTTGCCTCATTAATTCAAAAACACGTAGGCTTAAGTATGATGCCAGGTTTATTTTAATGATAAATTTGACAAAAATGTGGTCTGTGAATGCACATGGCATCAATAGATGGCCAAAACATTATTGTACACATTTTAATAATGACCCATATATATGAAGTTACAAAATTTCCTCCAGTTAAAGGGTCCTTGGTTGCAAAAACTTTAAGAGCCCCTGCAATATGCAATGAGACTGGAGATGAAAATTCATGCCCTTGTTTGCGTGCCCCCAGAATATCCAGGATGTCAACAGGAGCTACTTACGGGCACAAAGATAGTGCACAAAAAGGGCTCTTTATTTTGGAATGATTTGGGTTTGTTTCCTCTTTGTAGTCTATGTTTGAGAATGTGACAACCTGCATGCTGTGTTTT
>CM074947.1:27232035-27306781 GCA_037577455.1 Pangasius macronema | reverse complement strand
CAGAGAGCGCTGGTCATTCACTCCCCCACCTACAATCCCTGCCGGACCCGAGACTCAAACCCACGACCTTCAGGTTATAAGTCCGACTCTCAGACCATTAGGCCACGACTGCCCCTTTTTTTCTGGTTGGCACCTTTTCTGAAAGAAAAACCTTCTGTTGTGGGTTTGAGATGGTACATAAAGGCTTGTTTTTAACTAAACTAAAGTATTGCTAATCATTACACTATATGATTAGATTATAGAGGTAGAATTCTTGTTAAATGCATGAGATTGGGTTTGATCCTGTATGTTCTGCTTGTGTCCTTGTGGGTTTCTTCTGGGTTCTCTGCTTTCCTCCCACCTCCCAAAAACATGCCAGTAGTGTACTGGCTAGGGTACATTTCCCCTAGATGTAAATATGTGTGTGTGTGTGTGTGTGTGCGTGCGTGGTGGTCTGCAACAGACATCCAGAATGTATTCCCGCCTCATACACAGAGTTCTTGGGATAGGCTCCAGATCCGTTGCATCACTGACCAGGATAAAGTGCTTACAGAAATGAATAAATAAATGATAATTCTCTTTCTTCCTGTGTCAAACATTCTGAATATTCAGGCTAGTGCTTGTGCCTGATGTATAACCATCACATTGCCAATATTTCTGTTCAGCATTACTCCCTGTATATGTCCAAGAGAGCTGATGACTTTTGAAAAGAGTCAGTGGATCCTGCTTCATGTCTTCTGAACGCATCATCAGCCGAAGGTTTGTGTGGGAATGTCATTTGAAATTTGATGATTACAGTCAGAGATCACTTAAAACTGTGTTCAGGTGTGACTATAAATAAGAAACACATGGTAAAGTTAGGAAGAGTGTATACACACACACACACACACACACACACACACACACACACACACACACACACACACAATTACTTGAGTAATGCTTAGCATATTGTCAGGTTCTCCACTGAGCTTGATTATTGTTTGGGCACAATATTGAGGAATTTCCCCGAAGGCGACTTTGGGTTCTGTTTCGTAAAGCAACCAGCTTACTGTGTGTTTTGTTCCTTTTCCTGGATCTGCATCTGATTTGAGCTGTTTAAGGCAGCTAATAAGCATGTCTGGTGACTCATCACATTTCTGTCATTTTCTTCTGACCACCCTCACCGAATGAAGCAGACGCTAAGCTAATATGATCATCCGTGTGCTTTATTTTAAACGGCCTGAGCTTAGAAATGAATCGTATCCTACTGCCTGTGAGTCTCTCTTTCTGAATTTCTTAATCGTGACTCATTTCATTGACATTTAATTCATTGTTCATTGTCGCTGAAATCTCTCAGGGGAAAAAAAAGTTATAAACTGGGGTTTTAAGGTTCAACCGTTGTTCCTTGGGTGGGCTACAAAATGCTACATCTTTTGATACAAAAACATCTTTTTACACACTTGTGGTTTTTTCCAGGTGGTTTTAATCACTGTTATCTTTTATAGAGTGTGCATACAGCCTGATATTCATTAAACAGGGTCATTGTGTCAGTCATATTCTCACTGTTGTATTAGAAACAGGTTTGAAGATACACTTACACTGTACTCTGGGAAACACAACTGTATTTTTTTTTGGTCTTAGGACTTTGTATGACTGCTTTCTTTACTTAAATTGCCTTAGAGGTGAATAACTTTATTTCTTTAGTGCAATTTTTTCCTTACTGGTCTTACAGATGAATCACTTTCTATCTATATCATTTTTTTTTACTTTAATGATCTTAGAGGTGAATCACTAGAATCTTCTGCCATATTTTAGTGGATCATTAAATTCAATTAAATTAAATCCAATCTGATAAGATGTAATTCTTATTCTTAATGGTCTTGGTTTACAACTGAATAAAAGTAGAAATAAAATGACCTGAATCTATCCTCTGCTAGATACAAGTACTCCTGTCTGGAGTCATCTGCTTATCTTGTTTGACTCATTATATATCAGAATCATTTGGGGGTTTTTTTTTTCTTGACTTTTTTAAATGACAAAGATGGACTGGATAATCTGTGTTACTTTTTATAGCTGGTGGCTCAGTATATAAAAGTGCTAGTACTAGGATTTCCTCTCTCACTCCATGCCTGTGCATTTAATGTTGGTGGGCCATTCATCAATGGTTATACTACTACCTAGTCATCTCTCTCTCTCTCTCTCTCTCTCTCTCTCTCTCTCTCTCTCTCTCTCGTTCACAGTGGGGAATCTGGCAGGCCTTTGAGCCAGCAGTGGATAATCTCCCCCTTCATGTTCGGCAGGGTGTCAAGACCAGGCCTAGTTCTGGCTAATCTCACTGCTCCAGGACATTTCTGCTGATCACCAAAAGCACACCAAGCATGAGGATCGGGGTCACAGTCAGGTCAACAGGCTCCCAAGAGAGGGAAGGTGATGAGAAGAAGGAGAAAAAAATGCTATAGGATTACAGGCCATAGCCAGATTGGTGAAGTGTATTCAAAAGGTTCAGGCTTTTGGCCCTTGGAGTTAGTGTTATTTATAAAGAATGAGTAGCAATTTTAAACAATTTGCTAATAAACTATTTATAAAGTTTGTGACAATGTCTATTGTTATACAATTAGAATTGAACTACCAGTAGAAGAGGTGGTGAGCAGAATTTATTGTTTAACTGTTTAACACCCAATCTACTATCAACATTAATAGGCATAGAAAATAAACTATAGTTATGACATTTCCACAGATATTATTATAAGAACATGCTAGTAATATAGAGGGAATGACAAATTACATTATAGAATTAGTTGGTAGTCAATAAAATGTGAATAAACAGACTATGGGGTATGATTGTTTGGAGTGGTTACATATGAATCATAATGAAACTTCACTAAAATTGACAAAAATTGTTCACAGGCAGTGAGGATTTACTACTGAAATTGCAGAGAAAAGTGGAAAACCCCATCTCAGACACTTCTACTCCAGAAAAATCTGGCAACCTTGGCGCCAAGGCATAATCAAGCAAGGGCCCGGAAAATCAACCCATCTCTCTCTGAATACAAGGAACTTTTTCTCTTTAATCATTGACGTAATGTTCGGACTTAAGTTGCTGCCTCTGAATACAGCACATACGTACTTTTTGTGTATTATGTAAATCATCCATGAATAAGATTTTGGAAGCATCATAAAATAATCATAAAAAAAGTTCCATACAATGCCAGAAGCCACATAATCAAGTATGTGTTCATTTAGGCTTGCAGGTTGAACAGTGCTAATCTGGAGACTATAAATTCCCTGATTTTGGATTACATTAGCTATGTACACTACACTTTTTTTCATGATTTTTCCTCATAAGCTCAAAATGAAGTATCCACTTAACTGAAAACAAATGTAAGATTGTTATAGGCAAGAACATAGGTTTAAGATTTAAGTGCTAGTGGTGCTATAGTCACAAAGTTCACCAAATCCTATATATAACTGAGTTTCTGTATCACATGGCACCATATTGAACGACTTTTAGCCACAGAGTATCAGTTGCCCGTCCTTTAAATGTCTGCCCTCCATTAAATAAAGGATCTACTGACAGGAATTAGTTTTCATTTTACCTTTTAAATTGGAAACATATCTGGTCTCAAGAATCAGTAACACAGACAAACCCTTAAAGCACTCTGTAATGGCTGATATGAATCATGAAGCCATTTATAATGCATTATCAGGCTGAGTAATGCAGTTTACAGCTTAAACAGTGAGCACATTCGCAAACAAACCGCAAGTCTGTACATGTCACTGGGGACACCTGAGCTTCCATCCTTGACCTGGTCTTCAAAGCAGTGACCTGAAAATGATGTTTAAAAAATGATGTCTTTGTTGGGTATTATCATGATAACACGTTGTTGGTCAGTTGGTTCAGTTAGGAGAGTCTTTATTACGAGCCAAAAACATTTCACAGACAACTCGATATATACAGTGTATTGATATAAAACATAAAAAGTATATAAGATCTTTATTTCTAATCAAGACAAAGCCTGTCTTAGGCTTGATACGTAGGTAAAAAATGCCAGTACACGAACGAAGCACAAGTGTCTAATGTATTATTTTCTTTCACCAGCTATGTGTAAATCTGGTGTCATATACAAAACAAAAAAAATTTCAACAAGAAACACATCAATAGGACATGAGTAAAAAAAAAAAATAAAAAAAAAGCAACATGTAATACAATTCATACAAACTCAGAAATGCAGACTCACAAAGGACACATACATTGTATGTGTTAAAGTATTAACTTTTTTTTGTAAGGACATTAATAATAAAAAAAAGCTAACTAACATCATTCACATGTTCAGCAGTCTGTTTAAATACCTTCTTTTCTACAAAGTGAATTTACATCTTTTTTTTTTTTTAAAGTACAAAGTGCAAATACTATGGGGGTCCATCGCCGTTTGGTGGGGCAGGATCGCAGCGAGAGAAGGGGCAGAAATCTCAGCCTTGCTTTCTCACTGTGTTCTGGAAAGCGAAAGGAAGTGAGAAGTTTAACACATTTAGTCACTTAATAAAGCGTTTACAAGAAACATAACAAAGTTGTAAATAATCTATAGACATTTTCCGCTTTATGAGCAGTTTCGGAAAGATTTACGGGTTAGTTATGTGCTGTGACTTTTTTATATGATCTCGAAGTAGGATCTTTAAAATGAAATACTCAATTTCACACAAAAGGTGTAGGGTTTTATTGGATTTCATACAAATGGACTCGTAAAAGACAAACCATAACCCTGAGCTAACTGGATCTTTATAGATGACTTGGCTTGCAGTCTTACAAATCCTGTCAAATTTGCAGTTGTGAGATTATTATTGCATCAAGTTTTACATTTACATTTTCTGACATTTCAACATTTTCTGACATTTTCAACTCTGAATAAGTCATTCAAGTACCAAAAATGACTATTTGTATTGCCCATATACTAAAATATAAAGTATATTAATGTTAAACCATATTTACAGGGTGAAGGAGTGACAAATGTATGTCTAGATACATACATTAGATCTCTAGAGTTTAAGGAGTTAATCAAAAAAAGATTTTGATCATTCGAATTACTTGCGCTTGTAAAACATTACTACTAGTAGCACTTCTTTTATGGATGTTTCAGCTGGTTTACACACACATTATAAACTAAAGTAAGTTAAAAAAATCCAATAGGATCTGAAAAGAGACAGTTAAAGTGCTCAAATAAACTGCTTTCATTGGCAATATATGTTAGATTTCATTAGAATTGTGTGCAGGTTCTGTGCAAAAAAGCTTTTTGTTATCTTTTTCTTTTCTTTTCTTTTCTCACACACTATCAGTGTCTGCTTTCTGTAAGAGATATGAGTTGTAAGTTGCAAGGTTGCCTAAAAAGGATGTAGGGTAGCATGCAGTAGTGAGCATGGAACAGAAACAGCTGTTTACTCACTAGTTTACTGGAAGTTGTGCCTTCGCTTGTTTTGGCCCTTGAGGAGAAGGTAATGAGAATGTTTTACAACCATTAGCTCAGCAAACAATCCTCAGAAAATCTATAATTATGTACAATTACACAGTTATTTGGTGGAACCAAACACTTAGTAATCTGTCATATCTGTCAGATTCACTAGGAAAACCGATATTTGGATGTTTTTCTCTATTTGTCTTAGTATCTTAGCGTTTTCGTCTTCATATGGCTGCCTACCTTCTTCCTTCGTGACTCCAAGGCAGCCTATCAGCTCCTGTAGCGAGAGGGACTTGTCGTTACTGATGTCGCAGTACTCCACAAACTTCTTCACACACTTCTTTGGTTTGGATTTCTTGCGCAGCAAGCGTCTGAAAGGCTTGATCTCCTTTTTGCCGATGTCACCACTCAAGTTCTTGTCCAGCTGACTGAAGTACCAGTGCACCACCCGCTCTTCCAGAGTGTGGTTAGGGTCTGGTTCTGGCATTCTGGGTGAAGAGCAAATGATCATTAGGTTTTTGAGTTTGAGTCTGCCTTAGATTTGTCTGATGTTTCTATGAGCTTCTTTGGTGTTTGGTGTTCTTTGTAGTCCAAAGAACTAATTTGTATAGCATAAATAATGCTGATATAAATAAAACTTTGATCAATAGTTGTGGTTGACGTGGCGTGATGGATATTCCTACAAAAATGCCCCTGTCTTTGACAGAGTGTTGACCTTTCAAATTCCACATGAGTCCATAACTGGCTCTGTTCTCTGAGTGGAAATGTGACCTTATCCAGTCATAGCATATGTATCTCTTCTCCAAGATCTCCTCCAATTATGTGGCAAGAGTCTAGTCATCTAGGAGAACCCATGTGTTAGCCTTTCCCCTCTTGGACTGGGTAATAAGGAAGGCCTAATTAGCATGTAGAAATTGGATATACAAAAAAATATGCAGTGAACATGAAAAAAAATCCATATATCTCACTGTTTTGTTTGTCTTTTTGGGGCAACCCATATAAAACCCTATACAATGGAGTGTTTTTGGTGAAATTGCCCCTTTACAAAACTCTTAACTATCCAAAGAGCCTTGGAATATTTTTTTTTCAATCTAAGAGTGTATGTATCTCTTAAGGTGCCATTCAGGCCAGGAACCAGTATTGTAGTGCAGTAAGAAAACAATGCTATAATATCCTGCCCAGGTGTCCTTGGGTTGCGTGACTGCATTTTAAAAAGCTCAGAACTATTCCACTTTAAGTGCTTCACATTCAAACCCAAATGTACAGGTGTTTGCTTACCTGCCGGCAGCAGCTGGATCAGTAACTGCGTGTACCATGTCTGTAGACAGCGCATCCAAAACACTTGTCAGAAACTCGGTTTTCTTGCTTCCAGGGCATCCTGAAAAGCAAAAACATACGAGTGTACACTTTGTCAACAAAAATGCAATTGAGCGGCGTAATTATATATAAAGAAGAAAGTGTACAAGCTCCTCCATGTCATGGTAGTCATACAAATCATGGGTACTTTAGGTGGCCCAATAAACTGTGTGTGAGGGGTGTAAAAATAACAGACGTCGTATAGCTTTAACAGCAACGAAACACAACCAAAGTGGAAAGGTTTAGAGGCTGCCATAAAGGCCAGACCACCCCATCATAAGAGAGGAAGGGAAGAACTGTCAATCATGTTGAGGATTTTATAGGTACAGGTAACAACAGCTTAGCATGTCTGGGAATATCATGCATTCAGCTGACACACATGTTAACACAGAGGCAGCTATGTTCCTAGAAAAATGGGTACTGCTTGGAAGCATCTCTGATAGGAAACACTCTTGGATTGTATATACACACACTCTCAGAAATAAAGGCACCAAACTGTAGTTTTCCTTGTTGCTGGCGGGGTACCATCAAGGATACATCTTTTGTACCTTTAGTATGTATCGTTTACCTACAAATGTAAATATAGTACCCCTATATGGTACATAATTGGACCTTAAGGACTGCTTAAGGTACCTTTAAAGCTTTACTTTAAGGTACGCAACATACACATCCCCAGGTACAGACTAAATTTACAAAAGAAGTTCTATTGATGGTACCATGGCAGTGGCAAGGAACATATCTTTATTTCAGAGAGTGTACAGCAGTTAAGGTTTTACCCAGATGGTCACAGAACCCTTATGTAATTGTTCAGGTTTGGCCCCTTCACTCTTGCAAATAAAGGTACCAGAAAAGGTTATTTAGAGCAATACCATTGAGGAACCAACATTTTTAGTTCCATACAGAGTCTTTGTTCAACAAATGTTTAACCATAAACTAAAAAAATACTTTTCCAACACAAAGACCCTTTGACATAATGGCAACCTTTATAGTCTGAATTTTCATCATTCATTGATTAATTCATTCATCTTCAGTACTTGCCTTAGATGGGATTCCAGTCCATTGCAAAGCATCTCATACACTCACACACACACACCTAGGGGCAAGTTAGAGAAGCCAATCCACCTACTGGTTTGTTTTTGGGAGGTGGGAAGAAACCAGAGGTCTTAGGATCAAACTGGGGACCCTGGAGCTGTGAAACTGCAGAGTTAAAATGCCACCAGCTGGAATTTTATTTTATGTACCTAGTTCTCTGTGGCACCAGGAACAAATGTTAAAATCTATAAATCAAAGCGTTCTTCAGTAAAAAAGCCTTTAAAGAGGTTTTGCTAGCTGGGTTATTAAGTCTTAATGAGTATTTATTTTGATATTTTCCAGTAATATTGCACATTTGTAGCAATGACCATTCCACATAATTTCCCAGACAAGCTTCAAAACGAGAATGCTAAGCGGGAAGGCTTGACGATCACCACAGCTCAGAAACTCTTATGGACATAAATAATCTTTATGTTTTTTCTTGTAAAAGTTTGACACAAGGTTAACAACCACGTCTAACATTATTTCTAGACATTTTAGGAAAACAGCATCGATATGCAACCAAGGAGTGAAGAAACGTCAAGTGCAATGATCCTAATTATTGTAGTATAGTGGAAGGCAGTATCATTTCACTAAGCCAACAGTGCTTTTGAGGAGGGCGTGTAGAGAGGTGGATTCCTCCTCAGGCTTTTCCTTTTTTCTCACATCCACCCTCTTTCTTCCTTTTCTACATCCGTCTACACATCCATCACTCTCTCCCCTTTCAGTAAGGCCTTCTCAGACGGTGTGTGGGGGGGAGGTGTGAAGGCTGGAGTGTTTATGACTAGTCCCCACGGCTACAGATTCTCTTACGCCAGAGATAATTGCATGGTACAGACCTCTCCAACAGGTGTGTGAAGCCCAGTCTGCAGTAAACACACAACCCTGAGACCCGTCTACAGATAGAGAGAATGGCGAAATATGGCTTAAGAAGCCAGGGGAGTGCAGGCCTCACATGTTTCTCTGCTGTTCGAGAGATGCCGCAAGGCTTTATAGGGCTCAAGCTTGGGTTTTAGTTGGCTCTTATGGGCCAAGTTCCAATAAAAGATCTCGCCCACCTGTTCATGTGGGAGTCAGAGCTGCATTCTTCTTTCTCCCCTTTGAAAAACATCTAGTCACTCCCACACTATGAAAACCATCTCTCAAATCACTAGGGATTTATAGTACTGGCAACCATGAACCTTGGCTCATAAATTTTCAATAGAAAGTGTTTTTTTTTTCGTTCTAAAAGCAGCATATCAAAGCTCTGATCTGTCACGAAATGTTCATTAGTTCTCCTGTTCGAATGCAGTCTTTGAATTGACTACATTTAAAGGGTGTATATATATATGTGGTATTAGTAGAATGACTGATTTTATTGTAGTGTGTAGGTAGCTCATTTAGCAAGATCACTATTACCATGTTGAATCAGTATCATAAGTAATATTCATGCTAATTATCTACAGTATGTACGTCTCAAAACCATTTCCAAGAATGAACTTTCTACAGCCGTATTTGGACTGGATTTGTTTTACATGGCAAAGTATAATTATTACTGGAGTATCTCTGGGAGCTCAGTCCCATCTAAATCCAAAGAACATGTCCAAAGAAATAAAACATGTCTGTAATTTTTACACGTATCAGGAAAGATCACGGCATAGAAATAACCTCAGGTAATCTCCCATCCAAAATGACATGTTGGTAAAAAAAATATTTTAAGTACTGTGGGAAATTATGTGTGAAATCAAAACAAATCCAAGTACTGGCCAACACAGATTAAATTGATTATAATAATAAGGCCAAAACACTTTATATTAAAATGTATGTAGTGCACATGGAACTTTTAGCGTGATAACCATGTGGACATTGTGAAGGCGCATTATTGTTTATTCCCTGGGAATTGCTCATTATTACTACATATGTCCTCCGGCAACTTTACTAAGCACAGAGATGTCCGGAAAGTCTGTCCCATCCGAATCCCAGTTAAGGTCGACTCTGTATTAAGAAGATGTAACCCAAGAGAAAATGGATAAAAAGAGATATTTAATGCATGGAGTGCTTCCAAGAAATCTTCAGAAATATGCACTGGGATTTAAAAAAATTTATAAATATGTATTTGTCCACTTATTATACCTAACTATGCCCATATTTTGTGAGTGGTTGAATAACTCTGATCTCACATATTCTAACCTAACGACTCAACAGTTTCCTGCCTTTAGATTTTGACACATTTCTACCCATTTCTGTGTAACACAAAGTCAGGACTGAATCTTATTCCTGGATCCTGCTCTTCATCAACTCAACTTTGTCCAGTTGGATTAGTGCTAGTGGTAGAGTAAGAGAAATGAAGGTTTGGTCCAAAATCCTGAAATTGTCATTGTACCAGAACATCAGCCATTTTATGAAATATCCCAAATGCTAGGATGTATAGAATCTAATAAGGCTCTTTGATTGCTGTTATAGTTGGTGTTCATACAGGTTCCTGAGGGACTGTGCATATTGAACATCATATCCTGTATGCATATTTCAGTTTCAACGCTGAAAAATGGCTACATGAAATAGCCTTTGAACATGAAATTGGTCAGATCTTGCCGGTTGCAAGGCAAATCACAAATTATTTTAATGCACCCATTCTAATAAATGATCTCTCCTGTCACTCCTATAGTAACTTGTATGACAGGCATGCCATGTAAAAGTTTTTTATTTAACAACCAAGAAAAATATATAATAGTTGATATGCTGAAGTTTTCTGTAGGGAGACGTTTACTTTTCTGGAAGGAGTCTCCACTGTGAGCACGTTGTAACAGTCAGCACGTTTTCCACCATGGGAACGTCTTCAGAACAGAGGAGTTTGTGCTTTTGTTCGTCCTAACAAGCAGGAATGTGAGGTGATTTTCCCAGGTGCACCTACTTAAGTCAGCATTTCTCGATCCTGGACCTGGAGTACCCATGCCCTGCATATTTTAGTGCTTTCTCTCCCCTACCTCTTTTTTTTTTTGGCTAATTAGTTAAAAATTGGGTACTCAAGGACTAGGATTTAGAAACGCTAAGTTAGGAAATAGTAAATTATACTTTATTGTGCATGATTGCTATTTAATATATTTCTAATTTGGCCATTTGTCTTAGCATAATAGAGGCATTTGTCAGTTTTACTCATTCAAAGGTTATTGCAGACGAGGATTCAGACACGGCCCTCGACCTGTCTAGTGCAGATGATGTGTACATACGGTAGATACATGCACTGTGTGTGTGTGTGTGTGTGTGTGTGTGTGTGTGTGTGCGTGATTTCATTAACACGACTGGAGCGAGGCCATGCCAGCAGTCAGAAGCGAATGCCAAACCTCCTTCCCCAGGTCTGCTCTTTTTCTCTCCAGGGATGGCAGCGGGCAAATACACCTCCTCTCACCGCAGCTGTGCTTTCAACATGACTGCCCCCGTTTTCCCTCTTCACCCCGTAAAGCTCTCATCACCATTCCTTCAGCAATACACACACACTGCTGGGCTGTGAGAAGCACATTTATAACCATCATAGCGAAACAGGCGCTCCAGCCAAATGAGGCAGGATGCTGTCTGAATCAGGGGTGGAGGGGGGAAAAAGACTATTTTGTGTCTGTCTAGCTGTGTGTGTGTGTGTGTGTGTGTGTGTGTGTGCATGTGTGTGTGTGTGTGTGTGTGTGTAGGAATGTCTTTGTGCATGATGAACGCATACTGGTTTTCGCTTTCACTAACCACTGGCCCTAGGACATAGGAAATAGGAAATTGGCTATGGACAAGTTTCTAGCCACAAAATAGAAATAGCTACAAAATAGCAAAACACACACACACAAAAAAAACTTCTAGTAAAATTAAATAAACTTAAAAATAAAATTCAACTACATTTAACTCTTGGAAATCTAATCTGAGATTAGAAATTAACTATCAGAAAGAAGCAAACACTTGAACTAGCAAGGAATTCTGGTAGACATACAGAGACCTTCATGCCCCGTAATCAAGCAACCATGACCATTAGATCTGCTCTCGCACGGCACCTGTGGACAAGCTGCTGGCAAGAGAAACGGCTGAGTAAACTCACACACACTCCCTGAAAACAGAGCGAGCTCTGTTCATTAACACTCTGCATTAATGCCATGTTTGAAAAAGCGTACAGTGTTACGCTAACCAAACAGCACGCAGAAGGGAAACCCAAGGCCAAGGAAACACACTTCCAATCCCAAGTTTATCTCGGTTGCTCTCGGAGGCGTAAAGGAATTCTGAATGTTTTATTGTTCTTTAATGGACAATTTGTGAAAATTGAAGCTTTTGACAAAAGGCATTTTAATTACCCCTGAGGATAAGCACAATTACACGGTTTTGCCCTTTTGCCTTAAACCTCTCAGAGCACTTGAAATGTCACAGTATTCACACCACTGATAAAGAGCACATGCATGCGGTTATGATTATGCACACACACACACACACACACACACACACACACACACACACACACACACACTTCACCATGTTTCGAAAGCCTGTTTTTCCTCATCCCATTTAGCCGTGCTATAGTTAATCCCATTAGTGTCTGGGAAACATTAAATGCCAGTTGGATTTTGTGGGCAATTGAGGGAATTTGTGTGATGGCGTGAACATTTCACTTTGCATTTGTTTAAAGAGAAAAAAAAAAAAACCTTCTGTGATGTTCTTAAGCAAAGTCAGACCTGGATACATTAGCTGTCTGTTTTATTGTTATTTTCCGGTGGTCATTCCCTCTCTCTTCCTCTCTTCTATCCACTCATTCTTGTGCATTCTTTCTATCCTTTTCATCCCTAATACATATCCATCCAACCATCCTTGTCCTCCCCTCTAAGATGATCTAATCTCTAATCTTTTCTCTCTCCATGATTCAACTTATCTACCTTTACCTGCCCGCTGGACGGTCGCTGATACTTTACAGCGGTGAAAACACACACTCACAGGCAGAAAACACAACCGCACAGACACACCTGGATGGCTGTGTGTAATGAGGTGATAACCATCCTGGTACTTTTTCTTTTCAACGGGGTTGATATAAATTCAACAATTTGTCAAAACTAACCACACTGGAGGCATCGCACCATGAACTAAATAAAGGCTGAGCACATATTCACACACACACACACACACACACACACACACACACACACACACAAAATCCCACAGCTGCAAATGCATAGACACACACACACACACACACTCCCTCTTGGGAACCCGCATACCCACATAAGCACAAGTTTGGGTTGAGGCAGTACGGTGGCGCATAAGTGCAAAACACATTAACAAACCAAACTGCAACAAAAAAAAGACGACAGCAAAACTGAATAACACAACAAATCAAAAAAGACAACAGCAAAACAAAACCAAATACACAATAACAACAACAACAACAAAAAGATAACAGCAAAACTGAAAAACACAACATCAGAAACCAGAAAACACAATAATAAAATCCAAAAAAACCTCCAAAAACATTTTTGATTTTGTTGGTGTGTTGTTGTTTTTGGGTTGTGTTTTCAGTTTTGCTGTTGCAGTTTGGTTTTGCTATCATGTTTCTGAATTTGCTGTTGTGTTTTTAGTTCTGTTGTTGTGTTTTTGGTTTTGTTGTCAATTTTCCAAATTTGATGATTTTTGTTTGTTTTGTTTTGCTGTTGCATTTTCTGATGTTATGGACCACGCTACAGAGGACGATGCTCTCAAGTGCTCTGTACTTCTATCAGAAATATAATGGAATGGGGAACTGGACGAGGAGTGTAACACAAATGTTTTGTATTATTCGCAAATTAGCACTGCCATTGCTAACCCAGTGTGGTCACTGGAGATTTAAAAACACACATGCACTTACCCTGAAGATGTCTGCCCCTGTAAAGATCTTTCGGTTTGTTGGGATGTGCTCTAGCATTGCCGTCACATTTTGGCTGTTCATATCTGTGGTAAGAGAAGCACACAAAGCTCAATTGTATTCTTTGTATAAATAAATGATGGAACAATAATCAAAATCCAAACATTTTGGAAATAAAATACTGTGGTCCGGCTCTTTTTTCACATGGTAAAATAACAAAACACCACAAACCTCGGGCGAAATCTATGGCATACTGAAATTTTGAAATGCCACCTACTGATCTGAAATCAGTTCCATTTGTGTTTTGGACCTGGAGGATAGTGTATAATCCAATAGTCATGGTCTATTTCTCTCCTGTCTCATGAGCGCATAATGTCAGGCTAAAAGCAAGCACGGCTTGCGAGAGTCTGATAAAGTGGAAAAATAAAAATACCCAGGAACACTCAGTAAGATCTGCTGGAGTGTTTGATTACATATTTATGAAGGCAGAAGCATGAAAACGATAAATCAATATGAAGCCCGATCAAAAAGTGTGATGCAGAAATTGCGAAGAAAGACTGAAAAGGCGGAGGAAGAAGGTGGAAAAAGAGTAAGAGGGTGCAGGGGACACAGAGAAGTATTCATGAGTCGGTTTGGAAAATGAACAAGTTCCAGTCACTGCGTGGGTACATGGCCAACTAAGACCAAGAACAGGAGAGAATGAGAGAGAGAGAGAGAGAGAGAGAGAGAGACAGACAGAAGGAAAAGGCGAGGACCCTTGTAGGTGCACTAATGTGCATTCTGGCATTCTGCCCTGAGCCTTGTTAACACGATACTGCAGTGAGCAATACGTTGCAATTCGCAACAATACTCCATGAAAACAGATCCTACAAGGCGTATAGAGCGATCCTGATGCTAAATGTGTAGCACTGACCCCTAATCGTAGTAGCCAGTAGTATTGCCATCCTGCACATTTCATGCAGCTGGTTAACAATATAGCTGATTCTATTCAAAGCTAAAAGTTGCTTTTACTATTTCGTCTGACTCACATAAACATGAAAGGAGACTAAATCAGATTTGGCTGAGTAGAGAACCCTGAGGGACCCCGTAGCCCATTTTTGGACCACACTGTAAGTTGAATAATGGGACCTGCCCCGAGAGTATATTAGATGTACTATATGGTCAACTGGAATGTACCATGTTAAATGGAAGAAAGGGGTTTCCTCTTTCAAAATGCAAGGAGTGCTTCTTTAGGATGCCAAACTATAAACTATTTGAAATTTAAATAATATGTTAAGTGGTTCTTGAAAATTATATTTGAACAGTTACAATAAGGAATATTCTAGTACTCTAAACATATCTATAAACAGAAAAAAATAAACTTTTTGATTAAGGAAATCAGTTTAACAGAATCCCCGCCAGCTGCTTTATGTAGCTTTGTTTATTAAGCTCTCATTAAATGCTGCACTAGTTATGTACGAGATTAAATACTAGTTACATGCAGAGGTTTATTAAGGGCCGAATTTATCATTTACAGGTCAGTGGGAAAAAATTATGTTAGCAAAGTAATGGGGAAAAAGTATAGCTTTCCATTGCGATATCACCAACCTCTTTTCATCTTCCAACTATCTTCGATTTTAGAACCCAAGGCTTTCTTGGACCTAATACTGGTACTGTGTACATTTTGTGTACACATCAGTAGTTCTATTTTAAACATACTCCAAGTCTGTACAACATCATCTAAGCATATCCATGTGTATTAAAACTGAATTGGGCCAAGCAGTGACCCTGGTGGTACCCCTTCAAATCACTGGGGAAATGTCAGATCTGGAAGCTCTCAGTGATGCCTTTTGAAGAGGATGTAAGCCATTTGTCATCTGTCTGTTGTCTAAAAGTTCAAAAGTCCCTGAAGGAGGTTTCATAGCATCAAAAACAACAGAAAGTTTTATGAAGGGAAGAAATCCAAATTCGGAAACTAGAAGGCCTGAAATGTTTTTGTGTGTGTGTGTGTAAAACTGTCACACAGTTTAACTTATCTTGAGATGAGAGATCGAAGAAGCTTGCCTTAAAGTCCCCATGAAATGGCTTTTGATCCCAGATGTCGACATATTTCATTCTGATACAACATCCAATAGCATTTGAGATACAGCAGAACCCACACTAATCACTAAAACAGCAAAGTGATTAATGAGAGCTTTTTACTTATTCTTACTGCTGGAAAGGCCCTGACGATGTATAAAGATGGAATCGCATTCTCGCTCAGTTAGATGAAGAATCATATTAATGACCTTCTAATGCAGGGTAAGACCCGCCCCAGGGGTGGGACATATACAATCTACAGAGCATTAAATTGGACATGCACAAAGACTTGCACAAATATGTACCATAAAAAAAAAAGTTAATTATTTTTCCCGGAAGTGACTAATTTAATAATTTTCCTGGAACACCAATTTGGGTTTCAGGGGCACTTTAAGAGACACGAAAAGACCCTGAGCTGTAGAAGAGACTCTTCTTTTGCTGTGGATGATTCCACATGGATACCGTAAAGAGAGTTTATGCCCAAGTCTCACCTCCATACTGTAGACTTGTACCCAAGACCTGCTGCTGTAATCATAAAGACTCTGAAGCTCACTTTCTGATGCTACTGTTTGACTTTTCAGAATACAATTGTAGAAGAGTAATAATTTCTAATCCCACTATCCGGTGTCACCCAGGACAGCACTGGCTCCATTTTGAGTCTGGCTCCTCTTAAAATTTCTTCTTCAAGTCATCTCTATAAAGAAAATCAAACTGAATTGAATTCTTTAACTCACCTGGTGGAGGTGCCAGGTATGGGCCGTCCTGTGTCTATTAAAACGCACCAACAGTAGCCAGTAGAAGGGTGACACTGGACTGGCTTATAAAGACCGCCTTGGGCACAGTCAGGGATGAATACAGCCTCGTTCTTATGTTGCCTCACCTCCTCTTGTGCTGTCAGCTGCTCTTGATCACAAGAAGAGGCTACAAGAACACGGACAGGTGGATAGAGAGTTAATTTATTTTCACACAAACAGTGTTATTAACTACTGGACAAACTAAGGAAGCAAGAACGCGGATAGAAAGATATATAGATTCAGTGGAAGTTTAATGCTGTTTAACAGTGAGTGTGAACAAAGAAAGGCATTTATTGTCATCTAGCCTATAAACCTCATCATCATCATCATCATCATCATCATCATCATCATCATCAGGTCATCAGGTGTAACGACAGAAAATATGTAATGATAGAAAAATTATGGCTGGAAGCTCAGAGAACAAGCTCTAAGTGCCTAAGGAATATTATTATTTTAGCTATAATTCATACACACGCACCCACACACACGCACGCACACACACACACACACACACACACACACACACACATGCACCCTATTTCATTTCAGTCTTGAAAAGACATTAAACCTCAGCCATTTCAACTTCAAACACAATTCAAAGTGATACACACACACACACACACACACAAAAAAAAAACCCTGAAATGCATGATGCACATTACCCCAGCCCTGAATGAATAAAAGGTCCATATGGGGAATGCATACTGACTTGAAAAGATTAGATTTTGCTACAAGTGCTACATCAGGATTCAATCACGGCTGTCCTCTAAAGCCTAATGCCATACCAGGCTGTTCTCCAGTAACGTTTTAAACTCGTCCAGAAAAGAATAAATGAATTTTAAAAATATATACAAATGAGAGGGAGACTTCTACTCTCTTTAACCTTTTACTGCAAAATGACCATTGGAAGCTATGAACGATAGACACATGGATCTTTCTAGTAACTCTCTTCCTTTTCTCAGCTCTATTGTACCTTATTATCTTTTCTTTCTTTCACAATATCCCACATATTTTTTTCCCCTTTCTGCTCTGAGCAGCTGGTAAAGAAATAATCAGCGCTTTACCCACAGAACAACTAACTAATGAAAACCATCCACACACCAGCTTTTTATTGATCATAAATCATGAAGATGTCACAATCAAACTATTTGCACACACACACACACACACACACACACACACACACACACACACACACACACACACACATATGTAGCACCGTCCAAACTGCTTTCACACGGGTTTTATTGATCATAAATCATCCGGACATCATAATCGAACCGTTCACGCACACTTTTTTTGTTCGCATACATTCCCTCATTTCCAAAAGAGATTTCATACAGGCTTTGCTGCTCCATGCGTTTCATCCACATGCCAGCACAGTGTTTGGGATTTGTGTTGGATTCTGTATTCTACAAGTGTTAATAATGAGGGGAAGAAAGCCGTCTGGAGAATTATTGCTGGTCAAAGCTGTGTGTGTTAAAATATAACTGGTCAGTGTGTGTCAACAAGTGCGAATCTACTGCTGGTAAAACAGTGTTAATGAAAAAATAAACTTTTATTTATTTTTTTTATTTTAGAATGGAGGTGCATATGCTGTATATATGTGTAGAGCCAGGTTTTTCGTTGATCTTTCAATTATTTCAATTAAGGCTTCGCTAATCAGTGCAGTTAGGGAGATTTATACAATGCACCAGAACTTTTGGCACCAGAAGACTGGAGCTGTGGAGCTTTCTCCTCTTCTCCATTGCTAACGGTTCCATCTGTACGGTTTATGCTACCTGCTCAAGAACTAATAGTGCTTAGTGGGCGGGGCTAGCTGCACTCCAGGATGCCGATTGGTTACATATAGCGCACATAGTCACAATGACAAAAAAACGCTTTGTTCTTTTTTTCATAGAAATGCATCAGAAATAGAAATGCCAGGTGCAGCTTCACAAAGGTTCTGGTTGATGGCATTCAGGCGTATGTCATCAACCGGCCTTTTCATGAGTAAATTCCTTGCAGCCGATTTTGGCTAGTAATAGACGGATCAATCAGACAAAGGAACGAGCTTAATTCGAACAAGTACTGAAGAACATTGCATGCATTAGTAACCAGAAAACAGCAACCTAAAAACAACCGAATGATGCAGCACACATAAAAACAGCACTCCTCATAAATACATAATAAAAGAGCACTTCCCATAAACACACATTAAAAACGCATGCAGCATGAACTCACATAAACACACATTAGCACTTCTGAGCTAGCGACNAGAAGGTTCAAGGCCCTGGATCTGATTTCAAGCCCTTAATTTGCAAGTTCGAAGACTGGATTCTTGGATAACTCAATCCTCTGAAAATGAACTGACTGATTAAGAAAGTAAAAGAACGGCCAGTAACATAAAGATCTCTGGGAAAAGAGAATGAGACATGAAACTTAAACTCACATTGTGTCCTTGTCTTGTTCTGTCTGCTGCGCACCTGCTCAGTCCAGAGGGTCGGGTAGTGTGAGATCACGTCTAGTGGAAAATGACATTAAAAACTTGAAAGTCAATCTATTGTATTGAACATTTTTTTTTTGCCATAAACTGCTTGAAATTGAGGTTCAACAAAAATGTCACCCTACATTCAGACTGGCAGCAATATAATATTTTGACTCGAGTGTCACACAGCTAGTGAGCAATGCTATCTTTAATTAATTGTTGGATGTCATGGTTTCACTGGCCTAATATGATATAGCTGCACAAACAAAGAAACTAGCTAGAAAACCGCCAATCTTCCCACTTCCCACTAAAAATAAAAAATTCTGGAAAGAAATTTGTGTGTATAACTTCTATTCTATAGTGGAGAATAAACGTAACACAACATTTTGCTCTTTGTGATTTCTACTTGACAGGTTTAAGGTACCCAATAGAATGGTGAAAACACCAGCGCTTAGGTAAATCAAACCTATCAAGCTTGTAACAGCACAGCGGATATCACCAACTGGCTCAGGAGCTGCGAGTAGCAACAAAAATACAGAGAAAACCACAGACGCTTCCCACTGGTGGTTGCGAAATCAATTTGGCATCTCGTTTTCATGGAGTGAAACTTTGCGAAATTCTGTCTACTATTAGTCACTACTTTGCTGTGCTGGAAATCGGCGGCTCTCGTCGAAAAGGAATTACTACATCACTGCCTGTTTGATCTCGAGAAATGTAGATTGTATGAATGAACATTAGATGATCCAAAAAGATGTTCATCACGAACCTTCCTCGTCGACTGGTGGCTGTGTCTCCTCGACGAGAATGACAGACTCATCTGCGTTTAGAATGGAAAAGATTCGCAAGGAAACTACAATTACAAGAGTAAGCTAGACATTCAAGGCTTGTTATAGATTAAAAACTATTTGCACATGGCCCGGCCAGAAGAGGAGAGGACTGAATGGAGGAAAGCCTGAAAGACAGGAGCTTAAGAACAGAAAAAAAAATGAAGGGTAGTGAATAGTGGTTATAAACATGTTTTGTCTGGAAAAACAAGTAGAGACATAAACTTTGCGTACGTCTATACATAGTCCATACAAACAGTAACAAACAGAATGCTGATGCAAGATTCAGGCTGATATACAGATTATTTTGTACTGTAGGTTTGAAAAGAAGATGAAAGTTGTGTCTGAGTAAAAAAGCAGTCCAGTAACAGAACTGTGTCGACGCCTGGTGAGATGAGATCATATGCTAAGATCCAAACAGTCTGTTTTTTATTCAATCTGTTATTAAAAACTAATGCAGTTTTGGCAAATTATATTATTTCAAACAAGTCTCCCTTCTTCTTCCCTAACATAAGTCCAAAAAAGCGTGTTCTTTTTGTCTGAGAGCAGTAATGATAATATTGCATAATGCTTACAGACAACCATGATTAGCACTGACCTTACCTTACTAGCGCAAAGAAAACTTTGGCATCACAACAATTGATATTGTAAAGTTTTCTGTGAGAGGTGTATATGTAGCACTTATGGAAGGAGTCTGCAGTGTCAGAGCTTTGCAGCAATCAACTTCCAGGTGGTAAAAGTAACTCCGCTTTGCATCAGGCCACATCACACCATCCCATTATTGATTATTTTCCTATAACACTATGCACCATTGTGTTTTATTCCTTACATACCAACTGAAGCAAATTTAGTCTGTAATATTGAATAAAGGATGAAACACTAACAGTTGGTCACTTCAGCCAGGCCAAGAAAGATTGCTGAAGCAATCTTTGGTCATGGAGTTCATATTAAACTCTCTCTGTCTCCTTGTCTTCTTGGATAGTGCTGTTTACCAAGTCTCCGTTATAACGAAATTGAAGGAATTGCAAAACCCTTGCAAAATGACCCATGAACCATTGTTGTGTTATTATTGTTGGTCTGGAAGGTCTTAGTGGAATTCTTTGATCAGTGTCCATCTCACGCTCGCTTTGCATTCATTCTGCATTCACATAAAAACCAGCTGAGTGTCATTTTAACAGCACAATGGCTGTATGTACGTGATCTTATATATTTCCTATCTACAGAGGTCATGTGTAGGTGAGCCGAAACATAATTACTACTCCACTATGCTCAGTATACTAGTGTAACCATAGAGTCTGATATATTTGTAGATGCCTGTATCTTAATTCGTATTACTTACAGTATTCCAATCACAGTTTGGGCTGTATTCAGAGTCTGTGACTTAAATTAAAATGTTACACCAATAGTTGCACAGGAAAAGTTAGGCGTATTCAGAGTCGGGTTAGGTACGTGCTTAAGTTAATTTCCTGGGCTGTACATTCAGATCACATTATGCAAATCACCTGCAGTTCACATCTCTAAGGTTGCCAGATTTTTCTTTTATAGAAGTGTCTGAGATGGGGGTCACAGCCCAAAGCATAAATTTCAGTGTGGTATATTGTGATTAAATGAAATTGTCAGACAGTGATGCTGGACTGCTTGTCACTCCAGTCAATATTGGTCAGATGGTCCATGGTCAGAACTGAGCATAACTGAGACACACCTCTGTTTTACTCAAACACCACCACATGTGTGTGACTCTCACTTGACCGTCTGATTAGCACTGATAATTCTGTAGTTATGTCTGAGGTCTGAATTTCAGTATTAAATCCTCACTATGTGTGCAGAACTCAACTATGAATATGGCCCTGTTTTACTGTCTCAGTATCTAGACACTATTTTAAATCCAAGCTGCCATAACAAATTAATGTCCCTCCTGGGCATAATAAGTGTCATCTCATGTAGGAAAGTACAACTCCACAGCAAAAGTAAATTATTAATCCCACTGTGAGGGAAAGAAACCGAAACAGAAACGGGGAAAGAGTGAAATGGGCCAAGACGGCATCTCTGCCTCTGAAAAGGACTGGAAGGAAAGTTAGTTTATTTAGTAAAGAACATTTGCAGGCTCTTAATCTGGAGAAGAAAAAAAAATGATGATGTGGCTGAAAAGCCAGCCTGAGGTAGATGAGTTAAATGCTGCTATTTCAGGCTGCTGTAAAATGAGATGTATTAAAAAAATGTCTTGATTTTCTTCAAGACCAACATTACAGAGTTGAATAGTTGACACTTAGTAGTGAGAGGGTACTATCCAATATATGTAAGAAAGAAAGACAGAAGAAGTGTAACTGTAAGGTCAAGTGAATACATAATGCATAAAAATTTATACACATACAGCACATACATACATACATACAATGTAAAAAAAAAAACAGTGTGCCTAAGGATGTATGTTTACATTCTGTAGGTATGTACCTGCTTTTCCTGGCTCTCGAGGAGTGACCTTCTCATGCCTGGAGCCTGAAAACATGTCACCACATTACAATCTTTTTACAATGTTAGCAAGTCATGTAAGAATAAGAGAATTAAATTATGGTACAAATCCACAGAATGAGCTCTACTAATGAAAAAACAGCACACCAAAGCACAGTGAATTATACACCAGGCCTGGTTGCATTTAATAATCAGAAAGCAGCTCATCTTCCAAATCATGTCTCAAGGCTCTGTGGGATGTACAGGCATGTTTGGAAGACTGCAGGACAACATAATAACACCACCCTGGGGCTGTGTTGGAAAGTGTCCTGCTCTTTTCCCAAACAAGCAGCTGGTTTTTTTCCCTAGAAAAAGTTCCACAATGTTGTATTGATTAAGCCCTTGCATGTGCAATTAAAATAGTTATCTAATTGGCCGCCACAGTCACATAAAAGCTAAGTATGTGGATTGTTCTAGCAGTCATCAGGGGACACTCCGTCCCCGTCTGAATCCGCTCCGGCGCAGGCAGCTGAGAGGAAGGCAGGTGGCTTTGGTTATGTGATAGTTTTGGCAGGCTGCGTGAGGCTAGACCTCAGGAGGATTAAAAGTTTCTTTCTAACCGTGTTCGAAAGCGAGGCTGCTTGAATGCTAGCAGGTTGAGTGAGAGATCCAAGACGCATGCATTCATTCTCACATGGCTCATGGCTGCAAGACCAAAGCGACTCACTGATTCCTGTTGAAACTTTAATGTGTCACGCTGGCATACACGACTCAGAGCCTGTCAGCGATCGACATCACAGAAGGTACTCGTGTACTCTCATTATTCACACCAGTTTCTGTTGAAGAAGTCGGTTGTGTGTATACGTACTCTTCAATCTGTAATATTCGTTTGGCAATATTCATCTTCTCTCAGTCTTAAACGATTATGTTTACATTTGAGTACAAGTTCTGTACTAGCTACACCATAGTGTATTGCTGTTCATTTCATCTCTAACTAAACAGAGTGATGCAGCGGTGCTTTAATCCTTTAGTCTGTCCACTGCTCTCACCTATTCATCTGTGCACTCTCGTCAAACAGATCAGCTTCCAACACTTTCATGCTAATACTGCCATCAACACCATCATGCTAGTGTAGAGTCGTAAACGTTGTTGTTCGAAGTGATGCAGACGTAACCTAAAGTGAATTATACAACGACTTTTTAACCACTTTGGGAAAAGAAGGTTGTTTAATTTTTTCAATGCCATTTGAACTGCAGTAGCAGCAACAAATGTCCCCCTGTGTGATGTCGGAGTAACAGACAACCACTGACTTCTCATGGAAATAATGAAAATACAGGACCAACAAACAAACTAGCACCAAAAATCACTAGTGACATCTCAAACATTTCAATATAAACATATTTAATGTGTTTCAGGGTGGACTTTTCCTTTATACACCATGCCATTTTGTACTTTCTTGCAGGTGTCACCAAGTACATGCATATTTGTACACGTGCAAACCTTTAGCAAATGATGGCCTAAATAGTGTGTCTAAATAGTATGGCAGATAATGGTAGGTGGTGCAATATTCTGACTATTTAGTATAGTAATGTGCAATTTAGGATGTAGGGAACACAGCCTTTTTTTCCATAATACTGGGTCTTCCAGTTTCTATTCTTGATTAAGAATACAGACTACTGCTCCTCCTGGAGTTATTTCCATTTTTGCCAGCGCAGGACGTACATGCATGACAACCTTCAGCTGTCGTCTTCACTTTGTGTTTTACTGCAATGGGAGGCGATCGTTAGCCATTTTCAGTTGGCTTTATTCTTTTAAAATCTAGCTTGGTGTGTCAGAGTGTTCAGACGACTTTTCAGTTGGCAGCTCTGGCAGCTCTGTCTCATGCTTGTTAAGTTGTCAAAGCGGAGCATTTACGGTTCATATGAGTACACATAAACTTCATTTAGCACGTTGTCAAGGCATTCATAATCCCAACTCTGTTACTACTGGGCAATAACTTTATAATGATATATTAATATAAAGTCAGTTGACGCAGTGCAGTTGGGTAGGTGTATTTTTTAGTTTTCCTTTCTGCATGTAAAACATCCGAATCCCAAGAAACTTCAGTATTTAGCCTATATGCCTCTAAGTTTTTTTTCACATGGAGTGAAAAATGGATTTTGCAGTTAAAAAAAAAAAACCTGAGCTAATAAGCCTTACCCTGGCACCGAGGCTTCTTATTGGCTACCGCTGTGCCACTGATAGGCCTGCCATTGGGCGTCACACACCAGCAGTAGCCAGTGAAGCTGTGGCATTGGACCTGAAAGACAGAGAGAGAGAGAAAGAGAGAGAGACTTAGCTGAGAAAGCTGAGCTTGTTAACTCGGAAGCTAACGAGATCATTTTTCTTATTGTTGGACCCATTCTCTGGCTTTTCGGAATTTTTGGCCACGCAAAAGCTCAAGAGGGTTGCATTCAGCATTTTTCACAGTCATGCAGCTATTATGGTATCTGAGGTAGTCTGAGTGTTATGACATAAAATGAATCTGAAAATCAGACCACAAAGAAAGAAAAGGCCGTAACACAGACCCATCAGCGTGCTCACTAATAAACTCATTCCACTATATAATTACTGGCAGGAGTATTACTGTTACATGAACCTGTTATTTTTAATATGAACAATTTTTAATACCACAGAGCTGCTCGAATCTCGGTTCAGATTGGTCAGATTTTCTATAAAATCTCCTATAACAGCACACACCATCGTGATTTATTCCTTAGGTCACTTTTTCATGAAGTTTCTTGTGCAAGTGTTCATGAAGTCTCGAATCCGTCAGTTGTCTCACCTCGCTGTAAGTGCCGTCCGGGTTACACACAGGAACGAACACCTGTGGCTTTTCGAAGAACCGGACGGGGAGACACATGAAGAAGAGTCGGTACGTGGAGCTACATAGATTTCGTCGTTGTGTCCCATATATAGTCAACTGAATGATTATTGGTGCCCTTCTTAAAAATAAGCCAAAATGAAAGGAGATGTAGAACTAAACTACACATAATTCTATTATAATACATTTACAAAGCACCGAACCAATACTGTGTCAGAGCTCTGAATACATACCAGGCTAACTAAGATACTCGACTTTGCATGAAAACCAAAAAAAAACCTTCACATTAAGTATGAAAATTATGTCAGTGGATTCAATTGGACACTAAATCCATTGTATTATAACATCATAGCGTGGTAAGTTATAATGTGTTTAACCGAATACGAATACATTATTTGGATTGAGCAGATAATGTGTTCTAAACGTATACATATGCATATTATTCATTTATAATTTTTGCCAGAAACATTCACAGAGCATCTAGTTGAGAATGAAGATGTGCATCAAGACTGTGATCCGGTGGGACACAACAAAAAAAGTTGCATGTTCATACAGGCGTCATTGATGTGTGGTAGTTTATATTTTAGGAAATAGAACCAATTAGAAACAGAAATTATTTAAAGAAACAGAAAATATTTTGTGAGACAGTGAGTTTGAATCCTGTTCATGCCACAGAGGAAAGGCGTACTCTCATGTCATATGTGGGTGTTAGTGAGTCCATGTATGTGGAAGAGGGTTGATAGCGCTTTCCTCCGAGTGTGTTCAGCTGCCCTGTGATGCTGCAGATGATGATTTGGGAGAGCTGGGTAATGGGCGGGAATTGGCAGGTGACCAAATTGGGGAGAAAAAAGGCGGTGGGGAATTAAGCCACACCCACTTTGGATTAAATCCAGATACAGATACAAATATTTGGAGCACTAAACAGATAGTGTCATTGCATCTCACCTCATCACACAGACCTAATAAACTGTCTAATAAAAAAATGAGTCCAAATAGTCATAATAACAGATCAGATACGACGAACGTACACATCTTTATTCGCAAGGAAAATGAGAGCACCCACAATCACTGCATGAAATCCACTTCTCCAAGTCCACTTCATCATTCACCTAAATCGCTACACAGTGAAATGAGATTCTGCAAATCCTATTAGTCTGATCCATTTTGCAGCAATCACACAAAAGAGGGGAGAAAGGGGTATTTAAGAAGCTGGATACATTCTTTAGGTTTGCCAGTGACACTAATGTGGTCAAAGCTTTTTTTTTAATTTCCCGGAATTTAGGGAAATTATGGATATGAATATAGGGGGAAAAAAAGGACAATTCGTATTCATATTCAGTATGTAATGAAGTGTGCAAGTGTGTGTTAGTGAGAGAATGCGAGAGAGAGTAGAGGTTACAGATGTAGGAGATGTATGCGTGACTGGGAAAAGCAACAACAGTCTTCTTTCACTAGACTCATCAACAGAGAACCCACGCACCCACCCACACACACACACACACACTCACACACACACACTTCATCACACTCCCCCTGGACAGAGTGAGTGGACTCTCTCAGTGCTGGCAGCGACGTATGAAGCCACAAACTGAAGCTCCACCAGCGTGCCTCAGAATTCAATTTCAGCAATGACACACGCTCACTTTCTCCACTGCGCAATGCTGTAATCCCAGTGCCCTAGACTGGTGAGGTGGCACCTCGTGCGTGGGACACACTGCCCAGTCTGCTAGACCAAAAGAAAGAGAAAAAGACAGATGGGGGAAAAAGAAAGATGGATAGCGCAAGAGAGCAGTTAATGAGAGTCGGACAGAGAGAAGGAGATGAAGAATGAGAGCTTGAGAAATTTCTGCATGCACTGTCTTTGTTTCTGTCCCAGTATGGTGTGATGAAGAACTATAAATGGATAAAAATTAACTAAAATTACATTAAATTAAATTAAAAAGTCTTTCCTTAATAAATAAAAATATTTTGTGTTTGTCAAATTTGCTGTGGTATAAGTGGAATAAAGCACTTCGGCCATGCTGTTATTAATGACATGCTGTTATTGGAAAATAATCAACTTCAGACTGGTAAGAGTAACTCCTCTTTGCATAGATCTGCATCCCACCGCAATATCGTTGATTACTTTCCTATCACAGCACCCCTGACATGTTTTCTTCCTTACATAACTCCATTCCACCTGATCCCTTTCCTTCTACTGAGAAAGTTAGAAAAGCTACAACACCACTCACCTCATTTTAAGTAAAAGATACACACTAAAGGTACAAAAGGTGTACGCTGGAGGGTTCCACCCCAGCAATAAGGCGTGTCGAGTGGGGCATACGTCCTGGATGGATGGATATATGGTTGGAATAAGGTAACAGAAACAGAGAGAGCTGGAACAGAAGTGGCTTATAAAAGTGCACATGCTGGACATACACTTAAAGACGTAGTACACGGAGCAAACAGATGAACAAGAGAAAAAAAACACTACGAGAAATCCAGCTCTGTTTTGTTTCTGTCCAAGCATGGCACTCGTTACACACAGATGGATGGCTGGATGGATGAATAGAGGGATAGTGGAAAAGGTTGACCAAGATGAGAAGAAAAGAAGGACGCTGCAAAGTTTTTCCTGTATGGAAAAAACACAAATAATGTCTTCAGCGAGGATGAGAAAGGGCTGGAAAGAGTGACGGATGGGAGGCCTGAATCATACAGTCTGGGTACGGAAGATTAAAATGTCCCAGCACGGGAGCTACACACAATATGATTTTTATGGCTGTCCACATATTTTGGAGAGCCGAGA
Source organism: Pangasius macronema (assembly GCA_037577455.1). Lineage (NCBI taxonomy): Eukaryota > Metazoa > Chordata > Actinopteri > Siluriformes > Pangasiidae > Pangasius > Pangasius macronema. Next base: position 27,278,871 of record CM074947.1, on the reverse strand, counting down.
GGATGTTGTGATCCTTAATGCGTTTATTTTTTTTACTCTAAAAAAGGGCCCATCTCGCTTGTAAAACTGGCTTACCACAATTTTCCTCCCTTTGGATTAATGCTGTTATTTGACTTAAATGTTATTAATATATCCTGATATGCATACCAAGGGATGAATAAAATTACACCCTTTTTCTCTGCAAGGCTAGAGGACATTCTAAAGAAACAGATCTGGTCAAAAAATATCATATAGCCATGACATTTATAAATAACGATTATTCTTGGGACACCTCATGACTATAATGCTCATGATCTCTGTTTTTCCACTCCTTTTGTGCTTCCCTCACTCTTATACTGATTGACAGGGAAGGAAGTGATAGAGAGACAGACATCAAGAGAATAGAGGAGTGAAAGAGGTCATTGAGAAGAGAGAAGAGACGCAAGCATGGTTTAGAGGTTGACAAAATCCTCCCTAGAGATCCCAACACAATAAGGGGGTTTGTGATTCGTTTGACCTTTGACCTTACTGGGTAATGAAAACCAACCCATTACACCCCAATATCAATATCACCCCAAGAGCAAGACTTGTAAGCAGGATCCAAGGTTCCTCTACCAAGAACTTCTCAATTTATTAACATACTACCAATGCACATTAAGATTTTCTTTCCTCTCACGTATACACAGTCTATGTTACTCAAGCATGGCTGATGAACTCTGACCTTTGCATGAGCCTCGCATGACTTCCAGCTGGGGGTCACGGCACTTGGCGCGCTGGAACTCACAACGTGAGGCGAAGGTTCGTCCGTCAGACGCACACAGAGGCTTGCGCGGAGCACTGGCGCAATTCACGTTACACTCCTTATCCTGGTCGACTCGTAGGAACTGCAGGAGGGTGCACAGGAAAAGAGAGACAGTTTTACAAACCTAAAAATTTCTTTTCATTTCGCTTTGAACGGCTATCCAGTCAATGGTACGCAGAAGGGTGATTTAGACTGCCCTTCGGAAAAAATCACTTATCCAAACTGTCTGGGAAAGATCTGATCTTGCTGAGCTTCACTGGAAAACTGCCCAAACCCAAACAGCTCAAACAGCACAGTGAAGCCACAACAGGAAATAAAAACATGGAGTCAATAATATAGAGTAACAGAATAAATGTTTGGAGTGAGTTAGAATTAAGAAGTTATTGGAAATGCAGAAATTTCTGAATTTTGAGTCATTCTGAATTTGCATTAGCGAATCTGTAGTAGGCTTTGAGAAGAAAGAAACCTAAGCAGAGACAAGATGCAGGTTATAAACTAAAACTCTAATTAGCTTTCAAAACAGTGCTGATATATGAAGAAACAGTTTTATTTATTATAAATAAGCTTCAGATCATATGTTAAACTGGTATAGTTTAATCTGAGAGTCAAGCAGGCAAAAATGTATACGTTTATTACTTGATATATGTATGATGTATGTGCTAGTCCTTATTATTGTTGTGGCTCTTCATTGTGGCTTTACTATGTGCGTGTGTTGGTGTGCATCCTGTGTAAAGTTGTGGTTCTCTTTGTTCTTGCTACAACTATCTTGCACTTGTTTCTGGTCAGTCAGTGGAAACCCATCCTTGCGGTGCTTACATCACTGTCAGCTCTTTTACCAGCCCTTATTATATCTTGCCTCACTTGTTGGATAAAAGCATCAGCCAAATAAATAAATGTAAATGAACATCTGAGCTGGCAGGATATCTGAAAACATCATTGGTTCTAACAAAAGGACAAAGAGATCTATTGTGGCAGTAAATAAGGCAAGTAAGGCCTGGTTTGGCATTGCAAATTTTTGTGGTTTGTCTTTTCGCTGCATTGTCAGCAGTGTTGGACAAAATTGGTTGCAGATACTGTATGTTTTTGTCATGTGTTACGACTTGTCCTATTAAACGTCTTACGACTCTTCTGTTTTCAGCATGTGTTCTCAATGTACTCCGGTTTGAATACGATACAAATACGATGCATGTAAGGACAGTATGATAGGTTTTGTTTTTCTAGCACTTCATAGAAATTAGATACAAAAAAAAAATATTGATAGGTACAAGAGGACGTATCAACTCTTTCAATACATCAAAATAATTTTTGGCTTACAAGTGGATAATTTTGAACTTTTCTGGAACAACAGTACCACCATTGGTCTTGCGTAAACTCGGTGTGCGTAAACTTCGTGGATCAAATCATAGGCACAGAGCATCAAACAGGGATAATCCACACATCAGGAATTAGGAAAACAAGGCTTTATGAGACGAGTGCATAAGAAGGAACAGAAACAACAGGGCAGAAATAACCAAACTGAAACACAGAACAGGTGAACACAGTAGGCTAAGAACACCCAGTGACAGGACAGGGGCTGAGACACGACCAAACCAAAACAAAGGCATATGTTCGAACATAAACAAAAGCACATGGAGTGAACTCAAAACGAAATGACATGAGAGCAGAGCTTGCCATGCCATGAAACACACCAGGGGTATTTATGACAGGTATGAACAGGCTGGGGCTCTACACACCCTTCTGCTTTTCCAAAAGCTGGTTGGGGAGGGCACATTGGTGCTCCAGAAATTTCTGGTCAAGACACTTTTCTTTGAATTTTAAAAATAGAAGTTTCTCTGCACGATGTATTTGGCTTCCATTTCCGCTTTCTTGTCACCTCATTTTCACCTTTTCTCTAATTTGGCTTTAGATTATGGCCTTTTCAAGCGGCTGTTATGCTGTTAAATAATATACATTTTTATTGGCATAGACGTGAGTCTAAATAACTTCAGATTCTTGCTCTGAGAAAGACTTTTTTTATCACATACTTGTCATTTTAGCGCTGTAAGCTTTACCTTTTAAGGAGTTTTGTGGGGGTCACCAAATGCAAATCAGCTTTGCCTGGTAATTTACAGTTAACATACGCACACAAGTATGAAGAAAATTTCAAATCGCATAAAGGGAGAAACAGCAGAAGTGTAATTTTTTTTTTGGTTTGAACGAAAGAGTTGTCTAACATCGAGCGCAGATTTGCAGTAGAGTCACAGCATGATGGTGCTGCTTACCTTTTCTTCAGTGACTGTGATACTTTTATGCCTATAATGAGATCCCATTCTAAGGCTCAACACTAATGGTTTCATAATAATAACGCTTAATTTTTTTAGCCCTCGTCAAACTGCATGTGTTGTGCGATTGTTGTGTCTTCACTACCACCTCCATTTCGACCTTTCACGCAATGAATCGCTTATTCAAATCCTGAATAAAAGTAACATCCACACAGTGTGTGCTGCCACTCACAGATCCATTCGCTGCCTTGTCTTGCCTGGGAAGCGAAGACAAGACATTCAAAGAGGGTCACATGTGATGCTTTTGTCTGTCTGTCAGTCTCACACCTGTGCACTGCCTCACACACACACACACACACACACACACACACACACACACACACAAAACATGTTTATATATCTGTGTATGTATGAGATGAAAAGAGAAGTCTGGCTGTTGACATTTGTGGGGCAGTGTTGAAGATCTTTCATTTCATCCTCATTTGTCTTGCTCTTGTTTTCTCTCTCTCTCTCTCTCTCTCTCTCTCTCTCTCTCTCTCTCTCACACACACACACACACACACACACGCGCACACACACAGACGCACAAACATTCAACAACCCTGCTCTAAACTTGTCTACTCTTTGTTTAGCCAGTGTAACATTTCATGCAAATTATTCAAGAGTGGGCATGAAGTGCTCACGCTCTGTTGAGTCAACAGGTGTGGGGTTTATGCGAGAGAGATTTGTGAATACACATGGCAAAAAAAAAACCACAAGCCGAGCTTTTCAGTATCTCTCTCTTTTTTTTTTTTAAATAAATGACTCACTCTTTACCGCTAATTCTTCACCACAAAGCCTCAGAGCCTCAAAGGCCTCAAAGGCCGCAGGACCACGCCTCAGTCGTAAATCAGAAAAGAGGAAAGGAAACAGACACTTTGTCGGGTAAATCATTGCCCATCCAGAAAATTAGCTCTACATGACAGCTTACAAATGAGCATGTGTGTGTGTGTGTGTCTCTGTGTGTGTGTGTGTGTTTTAAAGAGCTTTGCACCTGGCAGAGGGGTGACTAAGAGGGTTTAGGGAATAGTTGCCCCATGGCGAAGGGAGTCAGCTCCTCTGTCATATCTGACCATAAATCTCACGTGGATTTATGTAAGAGAAGAGCATAAGAGAGTGTGTGTGTGTGTGTGTGTATTAGTGGATATCATCATGAGTGTGTGTGATGAATGTAAGGGATGAGACTGTTTTAGATCCACTGAAACCAGAGGTTTTTCCAAAAAAAAAAAAAAACGCCTCACTAATTTCTCTTTCATGTGTATAAGTGGCCGGCGTGAACTCTCTGTCCTTTCTTTCATTTTTTCCGCTTCATCCGAATATAAACCAGGCAATAAAAGAACAATAGTTCTTCTCAATTCAGTCACCCCTCTGCCCCCCATCTACTCCTTTTTTGTGCTTTATTTCATCCATTTCGGAACGAATGAATATTAACTCGTGCATGAAAGCGTCTCCTTTTTTGCGAGTGCTGTTTGGGGTCTGTGTGCTTCTAGCTCCTGACTGACAGTGTCCCACAGTCTGAGGTCAGCGAGGCCCCTCACCCTTCTCCCCCGTTTGCACTCGTCCTGTCTTCCTCTCTCTTCCTCCCCCCCGTCTATCTCTCTGCAGCTGTGCCCTCGTGCCCTGTTCACTCTGTCTTTCGTGGCTGTGCTGTCAGATGTCTCGGCGGGAGGCTGGAAGGAGTTGTCAGGCACCAGCTTGAGTTTGCGCCGGTGCGAAATCGGGACAAGGCCCTTATATTCTGATCCTGAAAATGATCGTTTTTAAACGATTACTGAAAGAGGAACAACACTAAAATGCTTATTTTTTCAACATTAAACTTTATGAGCTTGGCTTAATGAAATAATAAGGAGATAAATTTAATGCATGTAAAACAAAGATGAAAGATGTTCTTTAAAAATCATTTGTACCTTCATTGTGACATTTAACTAATGATTTTTTTTACAAGTAAATTAATTGAGAAAATTAAAATTTAAATGAGATCATGCCATATTTGTACAAGTGTCTGTAAAATGTATCGTATGTATATCACACACACACACCCTCTCACACACTGATTCACACACTACGGGCAATGTATATCACACCTGGGGCCAATCCACCAATCCAAGGACCCAGTGTAACAAACGCAGTGGTAAAAACAGCCAGTCTGCATAAAGATGTCTAAAACCTCACTAACTACATGTACATGTGAATATCACACTTTGGTCAAGTTGTTGTAGAGATACATTCTACAGTGAAATGGACATAAGGCTAATCGATTCAGTTTGTAATCAGACACAAACATCCACCATGCACCTGCGCCTTTAAGATATACGCAAAAATCAAACTATAGTTTTAGAATTTTATATAGTATAAAATGACAAAATTTCACCATGCCAAGCGTTTTGTCATGCTGCCACAGGACATGAGGGTTAACTGTCTCGAGCTCGTCATCTCAGATCAACAGCTGATCTGGGAGGGAATGTCAGCCAGGACCGACTGCTATGTTTTTTAAAACAGCGATAATAAAACTCACAGTTTCGGCCACCACGGAGTTCAGCCAATTGAAAATAGCCAATCCGGAAACAAAAGGGGACAGTAAAGTCCAGCCCAAGACTACGACGTGAAAGCATTCACAAGCCCTGTGGGATTCTCCAGTCACCCACTATGACTGTCAAACACTGTCATTTTCCAATTTTAACAGCTGGTCGCAAGTGCCCCAAATGGAAAGAAAAAGGACAAATGGACAACCGCTGCTACCTCCCAGCATGGACAAACTGGATATCATAGCAAACAGACGGGCCACAGACGAAGAGAATGGCAAACAGATGACACCAAACTGGTCCGAAAAAGAGAGGTAATACAATGCAGATCGTTTGCGGTTAGCTCGACAGCTCTGAAAGGCCAGAGTTCGGCTTTTTCTGCAAGACTAATACAATGCGTTCAGTGCGAACAAGAGCACAGGAAGAGCAGATGAATGGAGTGTTTAAGTGAATAGATTGAAGGATCACTATAGCCTCAGTGTGATTCATCCTCATCAAACAGTATGTTTGAATAGACCTGACTGTTTCTTTGCCTGAGTGTGAGGTAACCCATCTTAATGAATGTTTTTAGCTTCTATCATGAAGTGTGTGTGAGTAACAGAGGAATGGGTAGTTGACATTGATATATAGCTTTTGACAATTTCTCCTGTTTCCTTAATGATTTAGTATTGTCCTCTCTGGCACAATGAGACAGAAAGAATCGCTTATTATGAAGTTAGTGCCTTTCCAATCCTTGCCTTCTGCATTTCCTTTCATTCCTTCTTGCTTTGTTGTTCATTCTCCTATTCTTTCAACCTAAAGCTAAACTGTCCCAGAGCTAGGCTATAGAAATGAAAATTATGAACAGAGAGTTTTAAGGGATGTGTGGGAGAGCAGGGCTGCATGCAAGTAATTTTTTAAATACATTTCTTTCTCAGGGACCCACCAGCATAGTAAACCTCAAATCCTATTACCCCCCTCAATGCAGTGAAGCATTGTGGGACTGAAAAGCTGCGTTGTGGAGGCCAGCTTCCAGCAGAGAGCACATTGTGCAGTGTTACAGCCCGGGTAAGAACAAGAGGTCCCGGGTACCCCTCCTCTTCTTGCCCTAGAGGGGCCCTGGGCCCCGCTCTTTTTGCCCCGAACACCCCAACTGTGAGGGGTCAATGGGGGCCACTGGTGGAAAGCAACAGGGCTGGTATGGATGTGTGAAGCACTTCTATTGCAAGCTTCCTGGGATTGGGTGGGAACTCATTAGTCCCGAGCTTGTTGGAAAAGGAAGAAAGTGACAGCTTTTAACCAGGCTATTAAAGGGGAAAAGTGTTTAATTGCTGTGCAAAAGCTGTAAGCATAAAGAAAAGAGCGGGATAATTTCTTTTGTCTGTGCAGGTGCGTTTCAGAAATGCATTTCTATCTTTTTTTTTCCTAATCTGAAAGAATCGGAATAGCTGTACCCAGATTTTATCAGATATATGCAAAAAGAACAAGTCGTTTGAATGGGTTAAAAAAAAAATCACACATGGATGAAAGCATTTGCATACTTTAGCTGCTCAAATCCAAACCAAGAAGGCATTCAGAACTAGAAGCTCTATCAAATACCAACCTTGTGATTGAAACAATACCACATACTGTGTCTCACGCAGACTATTCCCACTAAACAAAAACAACATCCATTCTCTGTGACTTTTTAAAACCAGAATAACACTGATACGTCTGTCTACGAGTTAGAAAAATATACTAGAGCTGTTCTCCTTCCCAAGTTTGAGTCACACTGCGCAAAATATTAGTTCAATGTGGAAATGTGGTGAAATGTGTGGACTTGGATTTCAATGGCAGAAACACTGCAGCAAAAATAGTGTCCGAAGCATGAAGAGGCAGCTATCAACGCCAGTTTAACACCGTGGAAAAGGATGAAACTTGTGAAAACAGATGGATAGCAGTGTAGTGATGGGCAATCCTGGGCTGAATACCAGCTCTCTTCCAATCCTACACTGTACCAGGTAGACACATAAATATATAATTATATATTTCCTATATGCAATTAGCAAGCCATGACTGTGCAATCTGTATATTCTCAATCACTCACTCAAGCATCTTAAGCCAGTTTTAGGCTGTGTAATCTTCTGTCTAATTTTACTGACAAAAATCTCACACTGTAAAAGAATTCTTTGGTCATAAGGTGTAGTGGGCCGGCCTTACAATGTATTAGCGTCAAATTAGCGTCTTTGTGTCTGAAGACAGGCGATAACAAAGTTCTGGCAGTGGCATGGTTCAATTCTAGATTCTGATTGGTCAGAAGGTGTTGATTCGTTTTCTTTACCAGCAGGTCTGACAGTATTGCTGCTGTATTAATAAGCTCATTTTATATGCTAAATATCTTTTCTAAAGTATTTAGCATCTATGGAAGGAGTCTCCAGTTTCTGTCCTTTCTGGATAACATGACATTTTTTTTTTGGCTTATCAACCTCAAGAGAGAGAGAGAGAGAGAGAGAGAGAAAGAACACAGGCTGGTGAGGGAATGACTGTTTATAGCTGCTATATTGTAAGTGATAACAGGAACTAACTTGTTTCATGGATCTTCCATAATGTTTTTTTTCTTATAACAGCAACCACCCATGTGTTTTATTTCTTACATATACAACAAGGAATTGGCAAGAGCTAAAGGTCTGAAGATATGAGATGCACTAAATGTCTGGTAAGCCAGAGTAATCAGTGTCTGAGTGTGAATGTATTTGTGTGTGCAGGCACGTGCAAGAATGCAGTGTGTGTGTCTGCACAATGCAACGCTGCCTCCCACATTCCTGGTTGCAAGTAGGGAGCGTTGTTAACTACTCAAAGCTATTTGTTAACATTTGGTCGTGAGGTATCTCTGCATGGCCAGCAAATAATGAGGCTGGGGCAGCAGCAGCAGCAGATCTAACCCCTAAATCACACAGCTCCCCGCCTGACACCACGCATTCCTCTGCATTCTCATTTACACACATGCTCATACATGCGCATATTTTTGCAGTTGTGCTGGTTTGATATCACACTAGCAAGGTAATTAACAAATGGAACACTTTCAGAAAAAGGGTACTAATCTGTACCTTTTTTGTTGCTGGGGTGGTAACCTCAAGGGTACACCTTTCCTTAACTTTCTGCCCAAACTGGTCATTTGGCAATTCCCACCCACTACCCAGCGCTCCCCAATCCCATGGCAGCTTCCTCTGAGACATGTGAAGCCAACCTCTGTATCTTTTCGAACTAGCGCATATGCTTTGTCACATGGTAATGTAACACACTCGGAGGAAAGTGCTATCTGCCCTCTTCTGCATACATGAGCTCACACGATTGGCTAGTGACACTGTGACTGATAGGAGAGAGAATGCCATCCCCCTCAAACAGAGTGCATGGCCAGTTTTGCTCTCTAGGGCTCCTGGCCACAGATGGTTCGAAACTTTCTGATTCGAATGGTTTCTGATTTGACTCTGTGCCCACCTTAAATAATTTAAAGGTTTACCACACTACACACTAGGTACAAGGAACAAACTTAAAAAAGATTCACACCTGAGGATTAAACCCCAGTGACAAGAAAGGATATGGTTAAGTACTTTTTTCTGAGAGCATAAAGGGTAAATCAACATGCGACAAGCCAGTTGGTTAAAGTTGAAAGGAGGTCATGTGATTAGCATTACATTCTGTGTCTACTCTGAACAAAATCAGAGTTGTGGATAGCTTGAAGCAACTTGGTTGATATTTCTTCCAGAGTGCTGTCTCCAGTCCAACCTGTAAGAGGATCTGTGCTGTTAAAACAGGACGACTTAAGAAACCAATTCTACTTTATTACTGTGAAATTGGCTTTCCCTGGCGCAGACTGTGAAGTGTGCGAAGTGTGTACCAAAAAACCTGCAGGAACTCAGCAGTTTATTTTCTCCCTCTGCTATCTGACTTTCGGGGTCGATTTGTACTTTTACCCAGCAAATATGTGCAGTCCTGTAGATGCCCTTGAGACCAAATTACCAAAGGCCCTCGATTCATGGATAGCTGGCCTGGCACAGACTAGCGGGGAAGTAGATGCCAGCGGGGGTTGGGGGGGCTAGACATTGCCAGCCACTGTATCTCTGGCCATGGTGCTAACAACCCATATCAGCGCCAGTTAGACACACTCAGTACCATTAATGCCCCCTTTCCCAGTCTCCCTAGACGCAAAACCACACCAAAACCGCTGATTGGTTGTAGAAGAACATTCAACACATACGTTTGCACAGAGCTGACAGAACCAGAATTAGATGGAAAACAGAGATAAGTCCAGGATTGACTTGAAATCTACCCAAATCTGTGGTCTAAAATTTTAATGCTAGTTATGTTTAAAGACCAAAATAAGACCATAAGGTAAAAATTACAGCTTTTTTCAGACTAAGGCACATATTATATCTCAAAGCCTGTCAAACAGACACAAACACTGACTGCTTACCAACATTTATGCATTATAAAGTGGGCTATTTCCTATTCCTCCACTGACATGTTTAAGCTCGCTGCCATGCACAGAGTATTGGTTTCCCATAAGTGCTCAGGCTAGCTTCTCTATCAAAGCCAGCTCTGTTCCTGCTCCTTGCTCCCATAGGCCTGTCTCGGGTGGCTACAGAGTAATGAAGAGCGGCTTCCCGCAGTCACCGGGCTGGGTGTGTGTGTGTACACACGCCGCTGGCCGCAGAAGTTGTTACATATTTGGCAGGACTGTGAATCTCACACTGTTCCAGGCAGTGGACAGGTACACCAGGCTGTGCCAAGTCCTGGCGTCAGGAGGATATGTACTGATAGTGCACCTGTGATTCAGCATGTGCTACGTTTCACAGAGAAAGATTTGACTTTTTTTTTTTTAATAAACAGGTCAAATCTTTATGTTTTCAGTGCTTTCTGGGTTTCTCACCAGCTAGTGACGTTCCGAACGAACCTGACTTTCAGCACCTACATAAAAATCTTGGCTGGTCAAGCAGTTCTCAAAGTGCGTGCCAGATTCAGTGGCCTAAAAATAACGTCCTCACAATAACACAAGCTGACCAAAGTATAAGCTTGGGCTGGAGTTGCACAATGAACATTTCTCGAGAGTACAGCGAGACTCTGAGACTCTGAGCCACTCTAAAATGCTCGGAAATTTTCAGCAGTGAAAGGAAACGTTCATGCTTTCATTACTGGATATGCTGCAGAGAACTGTTACCTAGACAAAAAATGTGTTGTTTTACTTTATATTTCTGACATGCAGTCAACAATTTAAAAACCATGACTTCCTCAGGATCATCAACCACCACTCTGTTAAAAAAAGATTTGATGTTGTGACTTAGAAACGAAGAAACTGTAACCACTGCAATCCAATAAAACTCCACTAGTAAATTAATATATCGATTAATAAATAATTACATAGAAAGTCCATAGCATGAGTGCTTCATCAGCAGCAGCACCACCACCCTAATATAACTTTGCGTCCATTCATTCATCTTCATCCTGGTCAGGGTGGTGCTTTATCCGGCATCTATCCCGGGAACACTGGTCACAAGGCAGGAATACACCCTGAATGGGATGCCAGTCCATCGCAGGACACCATATACACACTCATTCTCATCTAGAGGCAGTTTATCTTAGCCAGTCCATGTACATGCATGTTTTTGGGAAGTGGGAGGAAACCTGAGAACCTGGAGGAAACCCACACGGGAGAACATGTGAAACTACACACAGATAGTAACTGGAAGGACCTCAGGAGCTGTGAGGAGACAGATCTCTAACTTGACTTTCCAACCAAATAAAGATGTCCGTTGTATATGACATAGGCTAAGGCATAGATGCTTAAATCCCTTTACACTTTCACAGGCTTGATAATTATCTGGAGCGAAAATGGCGGAGGAAAAGTGAAAAAGGAGAGAAAAGGTTTGATCTGAGGAGGCTGCTCATGCCATGTGCACATTATAATAAAGCTTTCCAGCACCATCACACTTTCTTCAGTATAATGAAGATGATGAGGATGATGAAAATTATCCAAACCTTTATGAACGGTCAGTACGACCTTCATAGAAAGTGTTACCGAGTTTTCCTTCATCAGGCTTTCCTCTGTGTCCTAACAGCGATCATCATCATCATCATCATCATCATCTCTATCAACCTCTAGTAAAGTTTTCTAGCACTGTAATACTCATGTCTGCTGTCTTTAAAGCCATCACCACCATCAACATCAACATGAATGCCAAATCTTTCTTAGAAAATAAAGGTCCCCTCGTTGTTGCATGCATCTCTGAATTCTTTAGTGATCTGTGTGCTTTCTTGCAAAATAAAAAAAGAAGAAATATTCTGACTGTCATTACTATCTCAAGCGTTTTCATCAGCAGATTCAGCATCAGGATTAAGACGTTCCTCTGTAAGCTTCAGCAGCAGGGTTACTTTCAGGTTAAATCTACAACCATTAAAGGTTCTTCGGTTGTTCTTTAAGGTTCTACACATAATCCTACAACTCAAAAGATGCATTTTTATGACGATAATAACCCTTAGCTTTTCAAAGAACTCTTCCTTTAAGGGAAAACCACAACCATTTCACATGTGATTATGTTAATATCTGGGAAAGCAGGTGAAAGTGCATTTTAACATGTTGACAGCATGTGAACTATGTGTGATCACACGTTAAAAAAAAGAAAGAAAAAGAAAATAAGAAAATAAGAAAGAATTAATTTTTTAAGTGAAAAATAAAAACACCTGCACACAAGGTGTCTAAAACCCCACGTGTGTAAATTTCACGTGAACTTCATGTGCGTTGTCTTTAAATTCATCACCACCACCACCACCATCACGAAGAAGGCTAAATACTTCTAATCAGATATAGCTATGATTATAGACTGGAGCACATTCCTTTCTTTATTTAGTGATCTGTGCATGCTCTCCTGTCTCCAAAGCGCTCAGCATCAGAATCAGCACCATGACCATGAAGTTTTCTCACACACTAACTCAGAGAAGAAGAAGAAGAAGAAGAAGAAGAAGAAGAAGAAGAAGAAGAAGAAGCTGTTGTTCTTTTCTGGCACTATCACACTTTCCTCTCCTAACAGTGATCCTCCTCTTCCTCTCTTCCTCCTCACCACCCGCGCGTGCTGGACTCACCGTGATCTCGGAGAGTTTCTGCGCGCGCGCCTCCTGAAGCAGCCCGATCATCACCACCAGCAGCAGCAGCAGCAGCAGCAGCACAGAGTCCCGCATCCTGACCCCCAAAATCTCTCCCAAAGGTCTCTTTCTCCTTAATGTCGCTCCTGCAGCAACACGCAGATCCGATCCTGCCTGATAGGCTGATCACAGGTGAGGCTGGTTGCTTAGAGGCTTTTGCGCAGCAGGAATCTGAGCGGAGAGATGCGCTGAGCTGAGACTGCACACTGCCTTTAGATACGATCACTCCCCCCTGTCTCTCTCTCTCTCTCTCTCTCTCTCTCTCTCTCTCTCTCCTCCCCCTGTGGGAGCAGTTATCGGATGGAGGGGGTTTGGTTTTTATGAATCTTTTGGATACTGCTAGCTTTAACGCAAACGCTAAGTGGATACTCTTCTCTTACACCCTTTTACCATTTATTTTATTGTATTATTATTATTATTATTATATATATTTTTTTAAATAAAATGATCTAATTTGCATTTATTATCTTTATATTTCACATTTATATTTTTTTATCTTTTTCTTTCTTATTGTTTGACTGATTTTTAAATGTTACTTATTTATTATTATTATTATTATTATTATTATTATTATTATTATTATTATTATAGCACTGCTATAAGGTTTAATGTAGAACCCTTTAAGATAAAACTGAGAGGTTCCCAGTCAGAAAAGGTTCCACTGACCTTTAACTACTCAAAGAACCCTCTCTTATATCCTATTTTCTTTTCTTTTCTTTTTTTATTTCCCTTTCTTTGATTTGTTTCGAATGTACTGTTTTCTTCATTTCATATTACTTCTTGTACTTTTTTTTAAATCTCTTTTTCTCACCAACAAACACCAGGGTGAAAAAAGGCTGCACTGCAGTTTCCAGCACTTTTAAGAAACAAAGTTTCAGCACTTTAAGGGTTCTTCGGTTGTTACTGAAGGCTCTGTGCAGAATCCTACAGCGAGTGCTTCCTGTATGGGGTCCAAACCTGGACTCTGGATAAAGTTAGCAATTCAGTGAGCCCTTGAAGAACCCATGAAGCGTCCTTGCTTTCTAAGAATGGTAACTGATGATAACTTGCTGTGCATGGTTTATACTTTTCATTCTTTTCTTTCTTTTATTTCAGTAAAGGTGATATAAATATAACAATACCTACAGCAGCTGATGTGGATGATGATGATGATGCTGCTGATGATGCTGATGATGGACTCTAACAACCATCTACATTATTCACTGGAGCTACTTAGATGATGCAAAATCAATTTAAAGAGAAAATGATGACATCTGCTGTGGAGGATTGAAGTAAGAAACAGGCTGTAGCTTGTGGGTGCTTGGGCTGGCCTACACCTGTGATTTACAAATTTGTGTATATATATATTTTTTGCCCCAGTAAATTCAAAGAGGAATTTAATTTGCCCCTTATGCTGGCATCAGTGTCCACTGACACATACCTGATGAAGGAAAATGACCTTGAATTGGTGGAAAGTAGCTGACTCGCTTAAACAAAATTAGTCTTACTGCTAAAGTGTGAATGATGTTCAGCTGACTGAAAAAAAACCCTTCATATTGATAAACGAAGCTATTAAATATTAACACAGATTTATAAAGCCAAATGTTCTGTGTGTGTGTGTGTGTGTGTGTGTGTGTGTGTGTGTGTGTGTGTGTGTGTGTGTGTGCTTATATGTTCAAGCGATTACGAAAAACCGGTGAAATTAAACACGGGTACATGGCGCCCTCTGCTGGTAGATTTTCAGTAATACAGTTTCTTAAGCGCAGCTCGCTTACTGCTCCAAAACATTACTGCAAGACACCACAAAAACATTCAAATGTTTTTTTAAAAATACATAATTGATTTATTCATCTTCAGAAATCACTTTATCCTGGTCAGGGTTGTAAATCCGGCATCTGTTACGGGAACACTGGGCAATACTTCGCAGGGCACCACGCACACACACACATTCACACACTCATTCCTACCTAGGGGCAGTATCACACAAACTACACACCTACCAGCATGTTTTTGGAAGGTGGGAGGAAACTGGTGAACCCAGAAGAAACCTACACACACATGAAGAGAACAAGTGCTACACCACACAAACAGTAACAAAAACCCGGGGACCCTGGAGCTGTGAGGTGGGGACGCTACACCCTGCACCACTACCCTCCTAAAATATATTAAATATGTTTAAATTATAGTTCAAATTACATAATGTATTTATATCTAAATCCTATATATATGGGATATGCTACGGAAATGCTCGACACACCACCAAACTTTGAAGCATTAATGGCATTGTACTTAGTACCAGGATATTTCAGCTTAAATACCTCTGCCAGGAGGTTAAGACATGGCCATATATCTTTCCGCAAAAAAAAAAATCAGATAAACATACGACCAAACTAATACAGAAATACTGCTGGACTAAGCTGGTATTTTAATTTAGGGACTTCAGTTTTATGGAGGCTAAAATCAATAGTTTTAAAACATGGAAGGAGTTTCCTCATAATTTCACCACAATGTTCTATGAATATTCATACCACAGTGCTGCTGAATTCTTGATTCTGAAGGTGTTGATTAATTTTCTATAGCAGCAGTTTCGTTTCTATAGTAACGGCTTACGCAGGGACTCGTATGGCGGTTGCGGCACATAATCTGCGGTAGGTCTGCTAATAAATAGATTAATAATGTGCTGTTATTTAACACAGAAAAATGTATAATCAGTAATATTGTGACGTTTACTGTAAGGAGATGTTTGTTTAACATTTATGGAAGGAGTCTCCAGTGTCAGCACTTTGTTACAGTCAGAAAGTCTTCAGGAGAAGACTTAAGTCTTAATTTCAAGTGGGAGAGAAACAAAGAGAAGCTGGTGAGGGAATGACTGGATATAGCTGCTATAACATAAGTGATAAGAATAACTAACTTGTTTCATGAACATTAAAAGTAACTATAAATGGATAAAAAGTATGACATATTGTAGTCTAATAAATAAAACTCTGTAATCAGCGGCAAATCACTGTTGTATAAGAGGAATAAAACATTTCAGGAAGTGATGTTTCTGGGAAATAATCAAATCCGGGGTCGTTGAGACTCATCACACCGTCCTGTCATTGGTTATTTTCATGGATTATTATTATTATAGCACACATGCCTCATATGCCTCATATAATCCGCTACTCACTATCCCACAATGCTTTGCGTGTTACACAGCCTCTGCATCACCGGAAGTGACATCCAGTGCGCTTCCTTTTTCTCCCACAGCCGGTGGCTCGTGCGTGCTCGCGCTGTAGCACTCGGATTTCTGCGTTAGCATTTAACCCGGCGAAACACACTCAGGCCTTCATCATGTCTTACCCAAATGACGACGAGGATGTAAGATTTTATGATTTATATGTTATTTCGGGGTCACGCGCTGCTCTATTTAATGAGAAATATAAACGTGTGGTGTGCACTAGCTCTAAGGAAAGGTAGCATTTTAGCCAGGGAGTCATATTTTTTTTTTCCCTTCCTGTATTCCGTCAAGACCCGCCCCCTCACTGGGATTGGTTAGTTCTATCCAGGCGTCGGTAATATGATTGGTTTGGCTAGTTGTATAGTCATTACTGTCCAATCAGAGAGCTGCTTGTATGGTAGAGCGACCAATCCTACTTTAAGAAGCGGGAGTTTGCGGAATACGGGTGGGGAAGTAAATAGCGTTAACGATATGGAGAGAACGTACCACTGAAGGATAAAAAGCAGACTGAAAACGTTGAGCAAAGTATTCTTTAACAAAAAAAAAGGTTCATAACGGCTTATGATCCAGCACTGTGCAGGTTTAAATTCGTAATCAGTCGTTAACTCGGATGTCTTGTTTTGTTCAGTAAGATGTAAGAATAAAAAGCCTAATTATTCTCTCTCTCTCCCTCAGTATGAGCCATACAGCTACAGTGACTATGATCTCCATACTGGTGAGTGGCTAATCTTCACCTGGTCCTCTGATAATGAATGATATTGTGAGCAGAATATGCATGTGGCTTGTACTTGGAGCTTCTCCACCACCTTGAAAAGTTTCTATATCCAGATGGATGTAGACTCCAAAAAAAAGGGATGAAAATGAAAATATTACTGAATTCTTGGTGCCATTAAACACTACCTGAAATCCTCTCGTTTCTGCAGGCGATCCCAAAGCGGATCTGGCGTACGAGCGTCAGTACGAGCACCAGCAGACGTATCACGTCATCCCCGAGGTGATCAAGAACTTCCTGCAGTATTTCCACAAGACCATCTCTGACCTGATCGACCAGAAGGTGTACGAGCTGCAGGCCAACCGCGTCTCCAGCGAGAGCATTGAGCAGAAGATCTACGAGATCCAGGACGTTTATGAGAACAGGTAAACCCGGAAACGCCTGCAAATCCTTCCCAGTTTCCTTTCTTTCCATTATATTTGCATTTAATTTCACAGTTAGGGTCATAATTCTGTTGCTTTCCTCGTTTTACCCAAATCCTTATATCGCTTAGTATGTAACACCATCATGCTATCATTTTAACAGACTCTGTCAATAATTTCTCTGCCATTTTATTTGATTGACAGCTGGAATAAGCTGACAGATCGTTTCTTTAAGACGTCTCCATGGCCAGAGGCAGAAGCTATTGCCTCCTTGGTAGGAAACGGTGAGTTTTTAATTAATTACTTACCTTTTTATTAGGGATGTATAGATGTATTGAATAATTTACAGTAGAAAACTAGCAAGCAGCAATGGCTTTGCTTCATTATAGCAGATGAGCTATGGATTTAATGAACCATCTGTGTTTGTCTTTTTAAATGCAGACGCTGTTTTCCTGATCCTCTATAAGGAGCTTTACTACCGACACATTTACGCCAAAGTCAGCGTAAGTGCAGTGGACTTCATTTTATTTTTAACCTAGATAGCGAATTGCATTTCGTCCATTAATATTTGTGTTGTTTGGTCCATTTAGGGTGGCCCAACACTCGATCAGAGATTCGAATCCTACTACAATTACTGCAACCTTTTCAACTACATTCTCAGTAAGTCCTGTGTGTTTCATTATTTTGTGTGATCATTGATTATTTAAAGAAAAAAATAATTCTGGTTTATATATTGATTAGATGCTGATGGGCCTGCACCATTGGAGCTCCCCAACCAGTGGCTCTGGGACATTATTGATGAGTTCATCTACCAAGTAAGTCAAAAATGAGTTGACACACCTGCGTTCACACTCTCAAGCGAGTAGTCTTCCAAGAACTGAACAGGCCATGGTCTCAAACTTGTGAGAGCAGACTTGTTTCTTGCTGCTAGAATGCAGATTAAGTGGATGTTTTCACAAGATCTAAACCAGTTCCCTGGGTATATAATTAGTCCAGCTTCAGCAAATTAGAGCAACTCTGTTAATGGTTGTTTGCACAATATAAGTATGATTAATGCCCAATGATAATTAAAAAATAATTGTACCTTCTCTAGTTCCAATCGTTCAGCCAGTACCGCTGCAAGACAGCCAAGAAGTCTGAGGAGGAGATCGACTTCCTGAGGAACAACCCGAAGATCTGGAACGTGCACAGTGTGCTGAACGTGCTGCACTCGCTGGTGGACAAGAGCAACATCAACCGCCAGCTGGAGGTCTACACCAGCGGAGGTGAGCGCTGTCGGGACGAATTCCACAGAGAAATTCCTTCCTTCGATCTTCATACTGTTTATAAAGCATAATGTAGGCTATAGAAATAAACAATATTATTTAGATAGTGTAGAAATGATGCTGTAATCATAAAGACTGTCCTGTTCTCATCCCAGGACTCTTATTCACAGTTTGCTCAAACTGAACATTCTTTCAGCAAACTTTACACTCTTTGACTTTGACACTGCACTTCTACTTCTATGCCTTCATACTGTAATGATTTATAATCCCACGCTCTGGAGTCACCCAGAAGAGGACACGTTCCCTGGAGTGAATTTAGTAATAATAAATCTCAGTGACTTATTATTCTCGGGACTAGATCATTTTTAAGATCTAGCTGAAGCGCAGTGAATGAAGTCAGTCTTGATTTAATATTACTACACAATTCAGTGGCCTCTAAGTCCTGGATGACTGTGTGTTATAGGAGACCCAGAGAGCGTGGCTGGAGAATACGGCCGTCACTCTCTGTATAAGATGCTGGGCTACTTCAGCTTAGTGGGCTTGCTGAGGCTGCACTCCTTGCTGGGGGATTACTACCAGGCCATCAAAGTTCTGGAGAACATCGAACTCAACAAGAAGGTAAAAGTTGTTCAGAGCGTATTCAGCTATAGTGCATGTATCAGGTCAGAAAAACATGGGGGCTGACTATTATATCATTCTAATAATAGTAAATCAGATTCAATGATTATTTTNTATTTTGACATTTATTTTTGCTGATTAAATTTAAAAACACTTCTTAGTGGTCGACTCTTTGAAGGAGCATGAATTTGTCTTTATCTTGCATTGTTTTTTTTTCTTGAAATGTCTATTAAAAATGTACGGCTTCTCCTCTCCTCCGCACAGAGCATGTATTCTCGTGTGCCCGAGTGCCAGATCACCACCTATTACTATGTGGGTTTCGCCTATCTGATGATGCGCCGCTACCAGGATGCCATCCGAGTCTTCGCCAACATCTTACTCTACATCCAGAGGACCAGGAATATGTTCCAGAGGTCGACATACAAATACGAGATGGTCAGCATACTTGTTTTTGTTATTGGATATTTAATGGTGTGTTTTCAAGGTTAATGAAGAACAGAAGAATTGTTTTTACAGTTTGTTTGGTTTTAAAAATTCTTGAATATTAGATGCTCTATATATTCGTTTTTCAGGTTCTGGTCTTCATAATAGTTCTTAGAACTAAGTAATGTTTAAAGCGTGTTGGATTTTGTCTCCAGATTAACAAGCAGAATGAGCAGATGCATGGGCTGCTGGCCATCGCGCTGACCATGTACCCCATGAGGATCGACGAGAGCATCCACACGCAGCTCCGAGAGAAATATGGAGACAAGATGCTGCGCATGCAGAAGGGGTGAGACACAAACATACGCTTTGTAAAATAGAATTTACAGCTGCGTTGCTCTGAAATGGATAGAGCTGGATTTGGAGTGTCCATTGCTAAGTCATTGTTTTGCGCTGATCGTTTCAGAGACCTGCAGGTGTTTGAGGAGCTGTTCAGCTTCGCCTGTCCCAAGTTCCTGTCACCCGTCGTCCCCAATTATGACAATGTGCACCCAAATTACCACAAAGAACCATTCCAGCAGCAGCTCAAAGTGTTCGCTGAGGAAGTCCAGCAGCAGGCTCAGCTCTCCACCATCCGCAGGTGTGTCACTTCATTGGTACTCCAGATGTTTTACCACAGAACATACACATCATGTTATGGAAAGAAGCAATGTACAAAAAAAAGAGCACATTTGCTATGTCGTCATGTATTTAAAAACCTACTTTCTGATCTCTGTCGATATGCTAATGACATGAGATTGCGTGCAGTTTCAAGGTTTAAGCAAAAAGCAGTTGGGCGGAACCCACACTAATTATGCTTTCTTAACACTATGTTTATTTAACTAGAAATGGCTTTGTCTGCAGTATAATTCATTACATAGTGTGTGTTGTGTACATAACTAATGTTAGCTGGCCAAATTTAAAAAAGGAATAGCTTCTGGCAATGTATCAATGCAAATGTTTCTGTAAATCAAACCAGTAAATTTAATGGTGGCTTGGAAACAAGTGGGTAGTTCATGGCTACCATAGAGCATGGAGGTGGTTGTGATAGTTTGAAATGCACACAGAAATAATGATAATATTGTGGGTGTTATCTGTTAAAGTGTTTCAGAAGATATGTCTATCCACAACATATGGCTCTGTTTGTTGCCTGCAGTTTCCTGAAGCTCTATACCACCATGCCCGTGGCAAAGCTGGCTGGATTTTTGGACATGTCCGAGCAGGAGTTCCGCATTCAGCTGCTCGTGTTCAAGCACAAGATGAAGAACCTGGTGTGGACCAGTGGCATCTCAGCGCTGGATGGAGAGTTCCAGTCAGCCTCTGAGGTCGACTTCTACATCGACAAGGTGTGTGTGCATGGGCAAAGAATAGCAGACCTGCTAAATTTCACATATTTTGTGTAGGAGTGCCACATTTTAAACATCAGAGCATGCTAGTACGAATAATCGCTCAAAAAAATAAAAATAAAAATAAAAGTCAGATGGGCCAATCGACATATGGATTTTGACTGGGGAGAAAAAGTTCATATCTTTGATTTCTGTTTCTTGCCAGGACATGATCCACATTGCAGACACGAAAGTGGCCCGCCGTTATGGAGACTTCTTTATTCGGCAGATCCACAAGTTTGAGGAAGTAAGCATTTTTTTATACACCTTCATTGATATGTCAGTGTGGAATTTATTTTCAGTTTTTAGTTTGTCTTGCCTGGACGTGTCGCAGCAGAAGAAGGGCAATGTGTGTGTTCAGTTTGCACACATATGCCCTCAATTCTGAGTTTAATTTGAAGCAGTTTTTGAGAAATTACTGCTTTTGTTTGGCATGTAATATTAACACCAAATGAAATCTGTGTCTGATCTGAAACAAATGAAACCCCAAAACAAGCTACAGCCTAACTTCTCGTTAACCTGAAATCTGGTTACAAACAAGTCATAGTAAATGAAAGTCTATAGAATCACCACAAAAACATAACATGACATTGATTACAGTTTAGTTATCACATGATCTACTCTGTATCATGAAATTGTTCTATAATCAGATTTAAAACAAGTTGTATTAACTTCTCTGTGCTTGTTTTTGTAGCTGAATCGCACCCTGAAGAAGATGTCCACATCTGGCACCTCTGGCTCCAGCAATGCCACATCACGATCATAACAGCACTCACTGAATCTTTTTTTCCTTTTTTTTTTTTTAAATTGTTGCACTGCAGCTTCAGCAGAAGATGCATTAACCCAACTTAGACATTTACTAAAAGATGAGAAGCCTACCTTTTCTCACAGATGGTGCAGATATGGTGTCTTTAACCATCTTTTGATATTTTCCAACCTGCAGCATCCAGTTTGCCACATAGACAGGTTCTGAGGCTTTTTTGTGGGCTGGAAACAAATAAAGTTGATGTGGTGAATATTCTGGTTACCTCTTTTTTTTCCACCCATGTCCTACCCTTCATTTATGATTTTCTTAAATGATGAGAGATTTGGAAAGTTTTTAGAGGATTTTAGTGGAAACAGAATTGTCATCGCCATTTCATCTGCAAACCATAAATAACTTTATGAAATTTCAATACATTATCAATATCTATATGATAGCAAATAGCAAAACTCTGCAATACCCACAGTGCTTAAGGTGATGACAATCTGTAAGTCTCAAACAAATATTTAAAGAGTTCTAAATCAATCTAACTTTGTTGAGGATTTGGGAACCGGTTTTATACACAGAGGGTTACATACCATGATCTCCAGTTACACCCTTGGAACACTAGCGATCACTTGTGATCAACATCATTATGGATCCAAACCATCTCTATTTGTATCTGCTATTTCTAAAAGAAATATATCAAAACTTTAGTTCAGTTTTATGTGTATAGCACAGCTTTTAATAATAGATATTGAGATATTGTCACAAAGCAGATTTATGGAAATCCAGGTGTAGCTTTAGATCACTAATGAGCAAACCAGTGGACACAGTGGCAAGGAAAAACTCCCTGAGACATCATGAGGGTGAAACCTGGACTCAAAATGGAACCTATACTCTTGCAGGTGACATCAGATAGTGGGATTATAAATCATTACTCGTCTACAACTGTATACTAAAACAAAAGTATTAAGTGTGTTGAAAGAATGTTCAGTTTGAGCATATTGTGAAAAAGTCTTTAGGATTTCAGCAGCAGGTGAAGTTACTAGTCTGCAGTATAGCTACAGATGAGATATTTTACAATGAAATTTGGGCATTTAGGGAATCTATTTATTATATTTTATAAAAGCACACATTTATCTTGTGTACACTTCAAATAATTTTACATACAGGCAGAAAATCTGAGATGGGAATGAATAAAATGCATTTGTTATGCTAAATGTTTTTTTTGTTTTTTTTAATCTATACTTGAGGTTTGTCTTTCACCTAATCTTTTTGACTTTTATTTACTACATTTCAGAATAAAATATAAACTATAAAAGTTAAAAGGTGTTTTTTTTTTTTGGCATCAGCTTCAAGGAAATAACACTTCTTAACCTTAGGCTAACAGATGTAACTGTTATGCACTTTGTAGGCTATGTAGGCTACCAAATAATTTTATATTGTGACAGCTAGCTGTTAGCATTCAACATGTTTAACAACAATAAAGTCTGAAAATAAAGTAGTTGAATGCTAATACTAGCTGTCAGAACACAAACGTGATAAATATAAATGAATTTGTACATAGCAACTACTTTACTTCAAGTCTTTCAAAGTCTAGTGAGTTTGGCATTCAGCTAGTTTGTATCGTCAAAGATATTAGCGTGCTAACTCTCTTTTGAGAGGTTTTGAAATTGTTGTTAGCCTTAGCTACCGTTTTCATTGGTTCTTTGGTGAAAGTGGTGCAAAGAATAAAAAATAAATAAATATCTTAGTTTATTTTGCATCGTTTTTCTTACATGTAATTCGCTATTCTTACCACTGGAAGGCGCACCAGAACAATCTCTCTTTGAAACTGCATATAATCTCTATAGAGAGAGCTTGGAGACATTTTCTGTCACTTGATGAATTTCAAGTGTTTTTACACATTTGCTGTTAATCAGTAAAACCCTCATAGAATTTGTAGTGGCTTTAATGGTTATAATGGGAGTTGTATTGGTTTTAATGGAAGCTCTAATGGTAATTTGTTGCGTTCTATTGGTGGCATATTATGTCTAGTGGATACCTTTAAGGACCAGTAATGATAATGGTTTTAATGGTTAGCTGAAGTTTTGTAATGTTAGCCTATTTGTAGTAGAAACCATTAGAATTTCTGTGATGGTTTCTTTCTTTTTTTTCATCAGGAAAGAAGTTTGCTCCAGCTATGTAGTGCCGTGCAGTTTGTGGACACCTGATAATCACACCCATATGTGCTTGCTGCACATCCCATTCCAGATTTAGTCCCCCTTTGTTGTCATATTAAGCTCCACTCTTCCAGGAAGGCTTTCCACTAGATTCTGGAGCGTGGCCTGAGGTGCAGAATCAGCATTCCAGTTCATCCTGAAAGTGTTCGGGGTTGAGGTCAGGACTCTCTGCAGGACACTCGCCTTCTTCCACAACATCTTTATAAACCACACGTTGTGCAAAGGAGCAATGTTATATGCTGAAACAGGTTTGGGCTTTAGTTCCAGTGAAGGGAAATTGTAATGCTACAGCATACAAAGACATTCTAGACAATTCTGTGCCTCCAACTTTGTGGTAACTGTTTGGGGAAGAAACTCGTATGCATGTGAGGGGCAGTGTCCATATACTTTTGGCCATGCCGTAGCCTATATATAATGAAACTGCATAATAAATTGCATAATAAAGCACTGAAGGCTCTTATTATTATTATTATTATTATTATTATTATTATTATTATTATTATTGGACCCAGATCCCATTTTTTCCCCCACAACTATTCATTGTTAACTTGTGGATGATTCCTGTTGGACTTTTTGTCTAAACTATAGAATAATATGTTACTTAGGGAAGAGTGAGACCATGACTAGTACAAGTATCCAAATAGTACAAACAAAATTATTATTATTATTATTTTAAAGACATTTTCAGAGCAATTTAATGACATTTTGACTTTTGAGGGAAAACTTTGCTAAACTTATTTTCATTTAAATACTTCAGTGAAATGTACGTCGTTTTTTATCTAACTACCTATCAATGAATTCTAAACTTTTTTTTTCCATAAGACAGTTTTTTTTTGTTTGTTTGTTTTGCTTTAACGAGGTGGAAACGCCACGCCCTTTCTGTGGGCGTGGTTTCCAGGACGCTTGTTGTATCCGGTCTGCGGCGCTGACCTGCAGTACAGAGCGCGTGCACTGGTGTCAGCTTCACGCGCAGGACCTGAGCATCAGTCATCTCGCCTCCGGATATGCCTTAACAGCCTCTGGCGAAAAAAATGTTGAGCAGAAAATCGGAAATGTCTGGAAATGGCGTCGTGCCTGCAGCCGTGGACCGCAGCAGGGTCGCGGAGAGGCTGCGGGCGGCGTTTGCCGGGCTGCAAGAACTGCATCATTTGCGGGAGAAACAGGGCGACATGGTGCAGCGGGCGCTCCGCATGGACACGCACACGCAGGGTGAGCCTGCGGCCAGAGATGTGTGTTTACACCAAAGTGACGAGGATACGAACAGAGCCGAGGAGCAGCAGCGACTGGAGGCAACGCTCACAGCCCTCAAACAGCAACTGGTAAGAAAAAAGTAATAATAATAGTGGTGCTGTGGCGCACGAGCGTAGATTATATTTAGGATTTGGAGAAATGTATAAAATGCACTGTTATAGGCATATAACTGCACGAAAACATATATGCATGACTTCTATTAAAACTAACCAGCTGTCACTAAAAGTTAAAAGAGATGTATTTAAGGTTAGATAAAAAGAAGTCTCAGGATTGAAATATATTGTGCGCATCTTATTATAGACTCTAACTCAGAGCGCTTATTGGTGCGCCTGCGCAGCTGGGGGTGGTCATAAATCAAGGTTAGTTCCAAGGGACAGGGTGGAGGGTGGGGGTTTGGCTGGGCAGGTTGAGGGGGGGTATTGGCTGGGCAGGTTGGGGGGGGTATTGGCTGGGCAGGTTGGGGGGGGGGGGGGGGTCTGGGTGATTGGCTAGGCAGGTGGGGGGGTGTTTCCGTCTCTGATCATTAACCCATTTTAATTAGAATGGCCACAGAGAACCAGATGACCTCGGTTTGGCGACACAGGTTTGACCTCTTGCTGCAGTCTGAGTGCAGCTTATCTGATCCATCTATCTCCTGACAAACACAGCCACGTATAGGCTCATGGAGTTGGAAAAATATAGCATTTCTATAGAATACTCATGACCTGATAAGAGCTGAAGATGGATAAAAATAGGACTGACTAGAATAGTGAGATTTGTCTCTGGTGAACCACTTGTATTTTAAGTGAACTCATGTACTCTATTGACCGGGAGAGGAACAGTTGCTCCCCAAGGTGGAATTCCTCCAGAGGAAGTGGTTCTGCTCAGTGAACGGGGACCTTTTTTTCCACAACAGTGGCCCCCAATTAAAGGGATTGAACCACGTGGAAATAACATGCGAGTCAAGAGGAAAAATATAAATCTGGTCGGTCGTGCATGTGGGGGGTTGACAAACAGGCAGACCTTGATTCACAATGAAAGTAGTATTGTACTCAGTATAAAATTACTTGTAGAGAAACTAAGAAGTTTCACAATTTGTTTGTGTGTAAATGACATGGCATAGTGATGTAAATAAATGTTAAGATGTGTTAATCAAGTTAAGAACCTGTTTGTTTAGTTCTTCTTTTTGGGTTAATCACACCCATATTTTGATTACAGGTAGCAATGTGGTCATGTTTTGTGGTATATTTTTTTAAAGCCTCTCCCTTTTCATACATCAGTGGACAGTTATGAAATTCTTAGAGTCAGTACTTGGCATACAGTGTTTAAGTGTACACAGTGGTCTGTGTTTCTTCGCGGGAGAGATGAGTGAACTTTCAACATCGCACCCCCAGGCCATTCCTTGTCCTTGCACGGTTAATGGTCAACTACACTCCTTCTTTCTTCTTTTTACCTCCTTCTTTCCTTCCCCCAAATGTCTTATAACTGCAGGAGGCCTGTGTCATTCATTAAAGATCTTTAAGAAACTGCCTCCATTGTTTTCTCTGTATTTTCCTTCCTTAGTCAATAGAGCAGTTAAATGTACAGGACTTTGTATAGTCACATGCATGATTGAACTTTGTTTGCTTTCATATGAAGGCCTTGCTAAGTGTCTTTTTCCCCCCATCATGCTAACTTTGATCTTATATATATAGGGTCCAGAACCACCATGACAGACCATGATAAAGTGTTTACTGAACATGAATAAATAAATAAAACGATTTCATACTTTTAGTGTTCATTATCTGTTAAATAATCATACTCAGAATCGGAGCTGTTCTGAGTTTTGCATTTTTAAACAAATCTGTCACCTCTATGCTAATCAGCATACACTTTGCTTGTAGACTCGTCTGCGCAGGCAAGACGTTGGACTAAAAACACACCTGCAGCAGCTGGACCAGCAGATCAGTGAGCTTAAACTGGATGCTTTTAAAGCTTCTGCTGAACACCTGGAGAGCGACAGCCGGCCCAGTTCAGGTGAGCAGACAGACTGTAAAAGCTTGTACATTATATCTCATTAACCGATGCATATATGCCATCAAATACACATTACAAGCATATAACTAGTAATGCATGTTCCTTTATTCAGTGTGTCTAATAATGGACAATTCTTCATTTAGGATTCTTCGAGCTCAGTGATGGTGGTTTGGGCTCTCTGTCGAACTCCTGCACATCTGTCTACAGTGAATGTCTCTCAACCTCGTCTCAAGCGAGCCTCCTTCCACTATCCTCAGGCTTCTCGGCTGCCCATGGCCGTAAAGCCCAATTGCAGGCTGATGTGTGCCGTAGACGCTCTGCGGATGAGACTACGTCTCAGCCGGACATTCCACGAGGCCTGGGTGTACGTCTGGGTAGCAGCGGAATACGCACAGGTTCAATCAGCTCAGAGAGAGCCAGACAAAGACCTGTCTCCACAGGTGAGCATGAACATTGGATGGGTAATCATTTTACATTTCTAAAACGGTTTTAGTCAAACCCTTTTCTGAAATGGAAACTTTCTGTTATAGGGTTTCCCCCAAAGATACAACCCAAAAAAACTTTAAATTGCTAGATTGAATTTATTTTTATTCTAAAAATAAGAGTGTAAATTTTTTTTGTTGTTGTTTTTCCAGGTGATCTTGATAGAGTGGTCAACCCATGTTTTGGCTCCTATAAACCTGTCGATATTAAAACCTCCACCCTCTCCAGTAAGTTCTCTGACCCCACCGTGGATCCCAAATATCAGAGCAACCTTGTATCTCGCAATGGATCTGAAGTGTACTGCTACCCAAGCCCCCTGCATGCTGTAGCCCTCCAGAGCCCTATCTTCTCTCTCAGTGGAGATAAGGGAGGGCCTGTGACCACAGATTCCCAGGAGAAACACAACAATGTGGGATTTTCTAAAGACACACTTCCAAAGCAAGAGCCAAGTGGCCCCAAACCTGAAGGTTATATTGTCAAACTGCTCCAGCGCAGTTCAAGTAAGATGAGCCTCCAGAGTGAGTTTGGTGTGGCAAAAGGACCAATTCCAGTTAATGTTGTTCAGGATCATGGGCTTTTTAGGTTCAGAATGAAGCAAATGAATGATGAGGAAGTGCAGGGATCCCCCCAGCAGAAAATAGAGTCCAACGAGAATCCAGTGAAGGATGGAAAGAAATCACCACCAAGACTTGGGGACAAAGAGCAAATGAACCTGAATAGCATTAGGGCAGAAGAATACAGACAAATGTGTCCTGTCCAGTATTCAGTGAGTACAAGGAATCAAAAACGAACTGCAGTGATGGGTCAAGAGAAAGTGGATGAAAATGAGCCTAGGGATCAGTTTGATCAGGGGAATGGCTTTGAGGATGCATCAACAGCTGCAAAGGCTCCTGAGAGGAGACCTAGTGTTACCTTCCCTAATGAGGAGAATAAAAGCAGAGCTAGAGGTTGCACTCATACAGCTAAATCTGAGTTTGTGTGTGCCCAGTTTGTGCCTGCAGGGTCTCAGAGGGTGAAGGTGCGTCAGGCAGACAAGAGGACAAAGGCTGTGAAACTGCGGAAAAGGGGTCATGAGAAACCTGCAGGTAAGAAGCACCATCTGAAGCACTCATCTCGAGAACATGAAAAGGATAAAGCATGTAGCACTAAAACACATGGAGATAGAAATCCAAAGCAATTCAGTGCAGAGAGAGAGTGGATCGATGTTCCCCTTATGGAGCACAGACTTCGTTCTTGCTCAGAGTCCAGTCTTTTGGGGCATGGAAATCCATGTAGCACTCACCTTCAGTCATATAGGCAGCAGAAACATACCTCCAAATCCAATAAACTCCAAAAGGCTCAGTTCCCAGACTTGGAGAACCCATCCCGAAAGAAGCAGAGCTCTCAAAAATGGCCCAGTGCTTCAGAGATCCAGCTTCCACTTGCTCCTCCAACCCACTACCAGAGGAACAGGGAGGTGCCTATTCACAGAGTCTCACAAAAGCCAGGAATGGTGCGAAGTTTGAGCATGAGACCTCATTCGGGTCACTGGGGTGGTTTTCCTCGTCCACTCCAGCCCTCTCTGTCCTCATCTTCTCACTTCAGCAATCTGAACTTGAAATACCCCCCTGCACCTCTATCTACTCACTACCCACCCAGGTGTGAATCGGAATACTCGGCCGAGTGTGCCTCTCTCTTCCACTCCACCATCGTGGAGAGCAGTGAGGGAGAGCTAAGTGACTACACCACCAACCGCTTCGGAGACAGTGAGTCAAGCCAGGAGTCTCAAACCGGTTCTGACTCAGACAGCAGCTTGTCATTGGACGAAGATGATCTGTACGAAGATGATGAGGATGAAGCAGGTCTGGTTTGGGCTGAGGCTACTGTGGGCCCCACAGCCAACGGGCTGTCCATCCAACAGCACCTTCGTCCTGAACCAGCTTCATGTCGCATAAAAGCATCCAGAGCACTGAAGAAGAAGATCCGCCGCTTTCAACCAGCCTCACTTAAAGTCATGACTTTAGTATAGTCCTCAAGCTTCCTTCCACTGGTCAGAAGTTTACAGTATTCTCACATAGTTTTTAAATGGTTCAAATACTGTATATGTTCATATTGTGCTTACAAGTTCTTGGGAAAGATACTGATGATATGTATCTTCATGCAAGGCACTCCATTTTTAAGACAAATTCCCATTTACATTGTATTTAGCCAAAGTGTTGAAATGTTTGTTTGAGCTTATGTAACTGCTTCTAAGATTCTGCCCATGTACCAAAGACAATGTTATTGCCAACTAAAGACAAAAAAAATGAAGCACCAAACTCGTTTTTCTTCTTAAAATTCTATTTACAACCTGTATATTGTATATATTCTGGTTTGTTTTTGCATATTCAAAATCACCAAAAAAAAAAAAAAAGAGAAACCTAGTAAGAAGATACCTTGTATTTTGTATCTCAAAAGCTGTTTTCTTGTGTGGAATTATTTTTCAGATCTGATTTTTGCTATACATCTTAATCTCCTTGCAAATAAACACTATTTAATGTTCAAATGATTCTAGACATTCTTGTTCATCAGGGAGACCTGATCCATCAGAAACTCATTAGGCAAAAGTCCACTGAGTGACCTTTAGTGTAATGGGAAGTTACGATGCTTCACTGCACAAGCTATATTACTGGTCATGGGGCTTAAATCGTATTGGAAACCTATCAACACCTGTAACTTATTCTTAGATAAATATAATAGCTTTTTTTTTATTCTGTAGGGTGTCCGAAAAGCCAGGAACCAATGAGACAAATCCATAATTTTTTTAATCATGTAAATGTAGTTTAACTCCTATTTAACTCTCATGGATCCTGACTTTTCGGACATCCTGTAGAAAATCGCAGGTAGTTATAACATTTCTAATTTTTCTTTTTTACACTGCCCTACATTTATGGTACCCAAGTACACAAGCAGACAATGAACCCACATATGATGTGCCACTGACGATAACCGAACATGTGCACAATTCTTACAACAAGTAGAATAACACAAGAAGACTAATGAAGGACATGTGTGCGAAACAAGATGCATACAAACCAGAATACACTATAAAAGTTTACCTTGGCAGAATGAGAGAAGAGTATTGGCAGGGATGGACAAATCATAAATCCACTAGCTTGCTCACTGAGCAAGTGGAGGCTCTAATGAACTGCCCAATCCCATGCCCCATTTACTTAAGTGCTTGTTAACGCAAGGTAAAATATAACAAGCTAGTGAGCTAGTTAAATGTGTTAATTTAGGCTAAGGGAAAAGAACAAGTCCTTATCCTCTCTTGATAGTCACCTTGTCACTGGCAAACATTTCATCTACACGTTGGATTTGAGTCTGGCTAGTGTCTTTATATTATAGGCTAGTCATCTGTCGTCTGTCATCTGTGCATGCTAATTTATCCACATTGTAAAATAGAT
This sequence comes from Pangasius macronema, assembly GCA_037577455.1. Taxonomy (NCBI): domain Eukaryota; kingdom Metazoa; phylum Chordata; class Actinopteri; order Siluriformes; family Pangasiidae; genus Pangasius; species Pangasius macronema. The sequence continues at coordinate 27,247,929 of CM074947.1, read as the reverse complement.
TCTTCTGTCACCCAGATCACACCTCAGCCAATAGCAAATGTGTAGTGCAGCAGGTGGTGGGATTTAGAAGCACACGCTATGGTTATAGCATTTTTTTTGCGAAAGTCATTATGCAGTAGGTTGATTTTCTTTCTCTGGATGTTGAATCTACTTGTCCACAGGGCAACTACGAAAAAAAAATTAGTCACCCGGGCACAAAATCTGCTTATCCTGCATGCCCGGGCTAGTGATTCGCTCCAGGTCGAACACATATGTCTGCAAGATGTGTGCAATTTACGTCTCATCAACATTGCAACAGCATTGTTTGCTAACTGAGAAGACATCTATGCAAATTGAGTATAATGAGTGATTTAAACGCATCAGTGTCATAACACAGCACGCTCTCAGTGATGATTTATTTAATCTCCGCAATCTCAATGTTATTCAAATTCAGCTTAACTTCCCTTCATGCAGCTTTAATCAACATAACTTACTTTTGGGGGCTTCATTTAGGCGGCAACGTGCAACTGACTTATGATCAGCAATTGAATACAAATTCCAACTTGTCTAAAGCTATAAAAAGTGAAATATTAAGAGTATTATCATCATCATCATCATCATCAGCATGCAGTTTTGTTGAGACATAATTTGCGTATGCGGCAATGTTGGCTAGATGTGTGTGTTTATTTGGGATGGAGAGAAAAGGAAAGCACAAGGAGGATGAACAAGAACACTAATATGTTCACAATTACGGCACTTTTAATAAGTTGGAATAGGATTTAAGTACTGTACTTGAATCAGAGCCCTTTCTGTAAACACATGCACACAGATGGAGCCCACATGATCTCTTGGGCCCCTTTTCATCTCTGTCAGACAGAGTATTAAGAGGATTAAGAAGTCTGTGACACACTGTCTCAAAATTTCATCAACTTTTACTTACAAGCTACAAAGCTACAGGTCTACATGATCCTCTCCTCATGGCTACAGACAGTGCAATAAGTCCACTCCACACCCATAAAGGATCATTGTAAATGCTAGAACTGCTAAAAAAAAGAATTAAATAAAGCTGCGGGAAGGAGGTAGTAATGATATAATGAACTTGGTATGTTTATTTTATATTTGTAAGTCAGCTTGCAGATGGCTGGATCATTTTGGAAAGATAGAAATAATATCTAATCTCTGGGAAGGAAACTTTTTTTTTTTTTGGCAAATTAATTGGCTGCAGAAACATGAACAATTTATTATATACAGCTAATGAGTCCTCATAATTCCACAGAACCAGATGCTGGGAAACACATGAATCAAATTCCTTTCAGTGAAATTTTATTTGGTCAATATAATTATTTCTGATTCCGATTCTCCGAGGCTGCCTAGTCCAATTTTATGGTTTCAACTAAAGCTAAAAAACAATGTAGCCTCTTTTTGTGCATCAGCAACAACAAATACTTCAAAGACGCTTTTCATGCTCCACACAGTCACATGCTTATGTTTACTGGTCATATGAATTTTCCGGCATGACCCACCCTGTCTAGCTACAGTGACCCATGACCCTGTTGAGAAAAGGGATTAGAAATGGGTCGAATCTGAGGAATGACAACAAGTGGGCTAGTAGGGAAAAGAAGAGAAAAATGAAGGAGAATGAGAGCACAGAGGGGAGGAAGGATCCAGCTGTGTTTCTTTGAAGTTTGGTTGAGGCCAGTAGACTTGACCTTGCTTGTGAATGGATCATCTCACATACATCATCATTACATGTGCTCTGAACCCATTCCCCTCTCTTGATTGGTGTTGTATCACAGCGCTCTTGAACACTGCTCTAATGTTCTAATGTTGATTAGAAAAATGTTTCATTGTTGATATGGCTAAGTTTTCATTTATTTAGCCTTTATGGGAGGAGTCTCCCAGTAAGTCTTCCATCACTGGAGAGTCTTTAGGACAAACACAAATGAATCATATTTCTGGATACGCATTAACCATAAGAATTCGTATTCTAGCCATTTGGGCTTTGGGCTTTGATTGACCTGCTGATATACAGGTGTTTGACTACAGGGACTGACCAATGAGATGAAAATATGGAGTTCAAAATAAACTCCCAAATCCTTCCGTTGTTTAAAAAAATAAACCACGATCCATGGGTTAATGAATGGAAAGATAGAGTAGGAATGAGGTGGATTATTTTCCCAAGAATTACATTCACCTATCTCTGCAGATGCTTGACAGATGTGATTTGCACCAATGGCAAAAGAATGGACTGGGCATGGCAAAACGGTTGCAACGCCCGTATTAATAGTCTGTGAGCTTTTATAGCTTATAAAAACTGAAATGGGCTTGAACATGTGTGAATGTCAACTGACAGTGGACTCCTACTAGTACATGCACAGACATGCAAACAGCATACCTGAAGAACATTTCTAAGGAATACAGATGTCAAGCCCAAAAAGTGTGAATGTAGACAACTAAAAAATAAAGTCCACACATCTGTTCAGCTGATCTTATTAGTTAAGACGGGGCAAAATGGTCAGCGCTGTTATGCCGTTGACTCCAAACCATTAAGTTGACAGAATGTGGGTCTCCACAGGAATGCCAAGATATCGGTTGGATACAAATACAAATATTTGTGAGACACTAAAACAAGACCTAATATTACTTATCAAGTTACTTGCTACTAATAATCTAGCTTCTTTTCAAATCTGGGATCATCAAGAATATCCAGTTACAAACAGGAAATTTAAGTTTACCAAAAAATAATATTTAATATTTAGAATTTATATTCATATTTATGGAAGGAGTCTCCAGTATCAGAGCTTTGTAACAGTCTGTATGTTTTCCACCAAGGGAAAGTCTTCAGGAAGAGGAGCAATCAGCATTCTTTTGTCTTATTAAATTAAAGAGAGAGGGAAAAAAACGAAAGGCAGGTGAAAGAACAATTTTTATTTATTTATAGTTGTTATAATATTAGTCATAACAGCAAACTTGTCTTGTGGATGTTCCATAGCATATGAAACATATTACGTATTAAATGCAACTATTAATGTATAAAAAGTATGATGTCTTGTTCTTGTTAAAAAGTATGATGCGAATTGGTGTGGTATAAGAGGAATAAAACACTTCAGAATGCAGATATGAGAATATGGTGCATCAATCCCACAATGCAGCATTAATTTCCAAGCCTCATGGCTTAGCCTGGTGCTGAGCAACTTTCACAAAGATACACACATATAGTACATACACCACACAGCGTTACATCATGCTTGTAGGCTACACACACACACACACACACACACACACATGAAGGTCTTTCCCACACCTTCTCAAAGCAAATTCTTGTTATATGTAATATAGTCAGACAGGAGAAGGGGAAAGAGAAAGTAGTACAACAGCAGCTATCCAGCAGTGGTGCTAATTGAAGCAGTGGTGGGCTAGAAGAAAAGAAAAGAGGGATCGGGGGAGGTTGGAAAAGCTCTAGGGTTTCCATTTAGGATGAGGTAATCCCCAAACAAATGGCAGCCCTTTAGGCTGTATCACAAATCACTGAGTTGTTGCTCAGACAGGGATGCCCCCTACACCAACACCTTCTTTCTGTGTGTGTCTTTCTCTGCTTCTCTCTCTGTTATGTTCACTGCACTTTCTTCACTTCCCATGATTGGATCTTGTTTTGCTAATATGCAAGAGAAGTGTGCATGTGTGTGTTTGTGGAGGGTCATGTTTCTAATATCTCGATGGGAACCAAATGTACTTTTTTTAAAGAATAAACTTTATTTAAAAAACCTAAAAGAACCAAAAGGTCATAAGGCAAAGGTGTGTGTGTGTGTGTGTGTGTGTGTGTGTGTGTGTGTCTGTAGAGAGAGCATGAAGTGAGACATGGCTTTAACCTGATGGAGAGTAAAGGCCCAGGAACATCCTTGTCACCTTGATGAGAAAAGCTTTTTACGCTGATGTGCTCTAAAAAAACGGGAGTTTCCTCAACACTGATGAACCAACACACACACACACGCACGCACACACACACACACACACACACACACACACACAACAATACCACTGAAAAAATGAGACCACTTCATTTTCTTCTTCCCATGATCTTCAGGAAATTCTGATCCTGCATTTGATCATGTGACTAGGGGAGAACGTGTTCAGGTAACAGGGTTGAGTGAATATTCTGCAACTAAAATGTACATTTTTCATAATATATAATGGATTACTCATGGAAAAGGATATCTCAAGCATGAGATGTTAAATGGATTCACACAATAATGCAAAAATAAGATTTCTGAAGTATATTATTGATTAGAGTACCTTTATGTTAAGGTCAAATGTAGTTACACTGGGCAAAAATGCTGTTTTCTACATACTGTAGAGGCTTTTATAAATGCTTTAAGTTTATTTGAAACCTGCACGTAGGTTGTTATTTAAAATGTCTTTTATCCTTATATCGTTAGCACACAAACTGTACCCCAGTTGTAGAATCACCTGTATTGAAGAGGTGGAAATGTGTCTCACTAACCAGCTGTCAGAGATGGTACAGTCAAATCGGATTACAGGACAGCTGTGTAAGATCTCAGGGCCTCTTGATTACCTCGGCTAGGTGTGCACTTGTCTTAGAGAATGCACTTCTATTGTTGTTTGTGTGGTTGTAGGCCTCCGGTGGTTCTCAGTTCAGTGAAAGGCTTTCTGTTCTGTGCTTTTGTTGGTTCTGTGCATTTTGTGTGACGCGTCAGTGGCTATCCTTCTCTTGTGCAACAGCCTTTTGTGATGTGTAATGACGTGTATCTTTGTGTATGTTTGAAACTTTCCAAAATAAAGTAGTTAAGACAAGACATTGCAGGTAAAAGTAACAAGTTATTTTTTTGGATTAATTGCGTTTATGATGTGTCTTCTCTTAAACTGCAGGAACCATTTGTGTTGTGAGATATAATGTAATGACTGTGAGAGGAAAAAGGGGATTATGGAGTGGATAATAGCTTGCCAAGTGTTGATTAAAAAGGTGAATTTCAGATACCGCAGATCAGAAATGCGTGCGCACCACTGTGAACTTGTCTCCTACGCAAAGACTGAGAAAAAGAAGGCAAATGTATCTTCCTTTTCCAGCGCATGGCTAGTTTTTGGGTTCGTTTTGAGAAGTTGTGGATCCCGGGGCAATGCTACAGAGCACTAAAGTGAGATTTAGTGTCTAATTGTGCTTCTAGGAGGATTAGACAGCTTGTGAAGGGGAGGGAAGCGACTCTTCCTCCTTCTGCTTACTGTACATAAGAATAGAGACAGGCAAAACCCTATATTCATGACTATGAATGGAGCTAGGTCTCTAGAGTAAGCTTCACCAGATTGAAGAAGAAAAGAAGGAAAAACTCAGAAATGTTAGCATGTTTTTTTTTTGTCCTATGTGAACTCTTGGCCTCTTGTGTGTAGAAAGCATGTGTGTAGGACAGTAATGCTGAAGCCCTAAGGCCCATCACCCGTCTCAGTACACATCCTGATTGCTGGTGCTTAATCCTCTCTTTCACCCTTTATTTACACCACATTGTCCACAGAACCACTCCATGCTGTGGTCGGGTTGTCTAAATATGCAGACAGCACACACACGCAGACAGATGCACTTGCATACACAAACACATTAACTGAAGCCTTGCGTGCCAAGAAGATGGTGCAGTGTGGAAAGCAAGAGGGAGTGAAGGCTACGAAGTCACATGCATGGAACCACATGATAAATTCACATAACATCCAGCATGGAAGCTCATCTGTTTTGAACTGGTGCAGCTTTTCAGCAAAAAAAGTAACACCTAGGCAGAAGGGTCTGTTCAGTTTTCTGGTTGCTTTTTATACAATATTTGAAAGTGTTCCGTTTATAGTTGTTGAACAAATGATAATGCCAATTTCCATACATGAGGAATAAAACACTTGGAATAAAACCAAAGAGTCCAATGTTTATGTTAATTAAAGAACGACACGTACTTTTTATTCATTTATAGTTACATTTAATGTTGTGGAACGTCCATGAAACAAGCTCGGAGTTACCAAGGACTCTCCCATGTTGGAAAGCTAACTTACTCCTTTACCTCTGACTGATACAAAGCGCTGACACTGGAGACTCCTTCCTAAACACTGCTAAGTCAATGTCTCCTTGTAGAAAAAAATCACCATATCGACGATTACACATGCGTGACATATACAGAGCATGTTATAAACATTGCAGCTGGAACTACTGTCACCTTCGGACCAGAATCAATCCTTCAACAGCACTGTGGTATAATTTTAGTTTTTCGTCTGTTAGAAAGCAAACTAACGAACATTCTAATAATGTTCTCTGTAAGCTGGGATTCGAGTATAGAAGAAAAAATACTGTACTACCAATGTTTCTTGTGATTGTACACATACCTGTCTGCTTCCCCGTATGTCCGTAAAGAACATATGCTTGTTTAAAGTCAACATCTGTTTTTTTTTTTAGCTCTACCCACGTCTGAAGTTCAGGAAGTGTTTCCTAAAGCTCTTAGAGCTGGACAGGAAGCACTGAATAGCCAGCAGATGTTCAACCTGCTTTCAGTCTTATTACGGACTCCACAGGAAATGGCTTAAGCAACCTGCCCAATTCTTATGCCAATCTTAATCTCAAAGGATTAAAGATTAGGATCCAAGATAATCTTTTAAATCTGTGGCTCGACTCTGACATCCTATCATGTAATAGGTAGTGATATGACCTGTACTTATTGAATTTATTTATAGCAATTTCTTGTTACTATAAATGACATCTCTTTCTTCCTTGCTGTGTCCTAAAGGGTGGGACAACTTTTCCACTTAGCTGTGTGAAGCTATATATGTGAAAAATCTAACCATCATCATCAACATCATCAACAACATCATCATCATCAACATCATCAGAGGTTTATGGAATGCTCCTAAATAAGTCTTATCTTCATCCCCCTTTGGAAGTAACAGATAAGCGTCAGTTCTACTGTCCGAGGAGATTGAAGAGGTGTTCTAACGTTTGTCAGATGAAAGGCAGAGTTGAGAAACAGATGGTCCTTCCTCTCCATCAAAAACCCAGAACGGTTGTAAGATAACAGCTGAGCAGACGGCCAGAACGTCACGATCCGTCAGAGCTGCTGGGGAGTAAAGTTCACAAGATGTTCCTTGTAGTTCCGAAACCAAAAAGGAAGAATGATCAGGATATCCTGAGGATTTATACCAGGATATCCATCCAGGACAAATGTTAATGGCTGATGATTAAGGTTTCTGGGAAGGATGGGGGAGTTTGGTGAATCATTTAACCAGGATATCACCCTCAAATGTTTGAGCAGGATATCCAACTGGTGGAATTTTAAGTCTCAGTGCTGTAATTCAGATGCCACAATTACACATTCCAGAATAATGACTTTAAAACCATCTTCTTTATAGATGACTGCATTTCTGTACACATTGTTCTATTTAGGCCTTTTGCCCCCCCACGAAGCTGCTGGTACACTGCTTCTCTATCTCTTCTCACTGAAGCTTTTATAACTTTGAAGTCAGTCACTTCCTTGGGCTTAGGTTTATTGACGTTTCAGCACTTTAAGGTTGCACCAACAATGTGGCCCTCGGTCTCAGCAGGGGATGGCTTTTTATCTTTCCAACGCAGTTACTCCAATCAGACACCTCATTCTCCTGCCTTTCTTTATCACACCGTTTACATGTGAGCTCATTTGCTCTAATATATGGTCATAAAGTGACTCGAATTGCAGTTAGAGTGCCTGACTAGGTCTGGAATCAGCTTCAGAATGGAGTCTGAAGTTTGCGAGCTGTGAAAATGGTCTCTCCAAAAAAAAAAAAAAAAAAACCTTGAGGGAAAAAAACAAAAAATATCAGTTGCTCTGAAACTCTGAACTGATAATATCAGGAATTTGTGGTTTCCATCAATACATTGTCATGATCAAAAATTATTTTTGTAACCATCAATACTATAAACCAGAAACATTGCAGGAATTTTTAAAGATTAATTTCAAAATTGTCAACCAGTGGGATGAGGCGGAAACAACCATTTTACCAGCACTGGCAACACTACTAAGGCTAATGCTAGGGTTTCTCTATACTCAAACAACTTTAAACAACTAAAAACAAAACAAACATGCATCTTTCATCCGGTGCATAAACCTTGACTAAAGGACTTTGTGCTGTTTTATGTATAGATGATGAAGAATTTGACTGTGAAACATTAATATGTCCTCCACACCAAAGATAACCTCAACAGTTATTAGTTTCTATACTATGCATTAGGGAACTAATATGGGAGGTATTGTAATAAACTACACAAACGCCACAGTGTTTATCTTTCTAAAACAAGTTACTTTCTGTTATCACTTACAGCAGCTATAAGCAGTCGTTCCCTCATCAGCGTCCCTGTTTTCTCTTTCTTCAAGTTAATAAGACAAAATAAATGCAGTTTAAAAAAGATTAAAAGAAGACTTTCCCATGGTGGAAAACCTACTGACTGTTACAAAGTGCTGACACTAGAGACTCCTTCATTTAAGGTTAAATAAACATCTCTTTATAGAATATTTTACCAAATCAATATGTTCTTAAATAACAACACATTTTTATTATCACATTTGTTTATTATTATATTTACTGTTACTACAGAAACTATAACGTACAACAAGCACAATAACATGAACTTGGGACATAAAATACTGTGTGAGCTGCTGCTAATCAACACTATCTGACCAATCAGATCTGAGAATTCAACAGCACTGTGGTGTAATGAGAAATATTAGATATATTTGCCTATATGTAGAATGTTTTTACTTGCTAAGATATCATTTGGATGGTTCTCAATCAGACAATCAGAGATAAGACTTATTGTTATTATTACTTTTACACTGTTCCGTATATAACTAAATACATTCTGCTCTTAAACCAATGGAAGCGCAGGACTGTTCTTAAAAACATCCTCTGGATCCCTAGAAAAAAGAGCCGGCACTATGTCAGTGGAAAAGGGGTATCTTTGGGGATGTCAGTAGCCTCCTTTGTAAAATGGCACTACATCCAATTAAATTTTATCCAATTAAATTTTATCCAATTAAATCAAGAAACCTGCTAGTTATTTCTTGTTATAGAAAGGGGCTTAATCCTTGGGGTCATAGGTCTAGTAGTGATGAGTCTCAAAGGAAGCGCTAATACCGAGTTCCCCTCTCCCTCTCCAAATCTCGGGCAGGTCCCGACTCGCATATGAGCTGACTACGTATCTTCTACAAAATAATACATCGATGGAGGGAGAAAGTGAGTAAGACAGTCCCCGCTGAATCTTCAGTCACATGGAGCCTCTGAGAATCTACCATGTAACTCAATACAGAAGTAAAAGTGCTGAAGGATAGTACCAACAGGCGATGAGTGACATGGACATGGTTTGAAGGACACTTTACTCTCTCAGTGTGTTTATTTAGGGCCGGTGGACTGAACATTTCCATCTGGCAAGACGCCAAGCAAGGGAATGGATCCGAGACTAGAATAACAAACATGGCAGCTGAGTTCATGTGTGTTTAAAACAGAAACAAATTCCAAAGTCTCTCTCTCTCTCTCTCTCTCTCTCTCTCTCTCAATCTTTTTTATTTTTTAAATGAACCGATATGCACCTTGATGACTAACATTTGGATGTAAAGCGTAAAGTGACAACCCTTATTCATCTTGAACATGAAATCTGATTTGCTATGATTAATGTATTAAAACCAACCGGTATATTCGTCACCTTGCTTTATTTGTTGCTCATCGGTTCTATGAACATGAAAGACAAGAGCTACAAGATCAAACTAGTGCATCAAAAACATCCAAAAACGCAAGCCAGTTCAGGTTTACTGTTTAATGTTGGGTCAAAAAAGATTGACATTAACAGCAGCAGCTGGGAGAAAGATATAAAACATCAGTATAAGATTTATTTGTAATATTAGTATGATTATTTTCATATATATCTTCTGCTCTTATATGCTAAAGTGGTCTAGACAGCACCAGAATTTTTGGCCGTCCTGATAAAAGGGCACAGGACAAAGGAAACTGACTACATTGTGGAAAAAGGGAAGCTTTAACATAAATGCTTTAGAAAGATTGGTGCAAATTGTGCTACAAAAAATGTCACGGTTTAATGGAAAGATATTCCATTTCAATTTACATCTTTTTTTGCATGTACAGAAATTTCATAACTGTAACATGACAAGTCGCGTGTTTTTTATTTTGTCTTCTAAACTTCAAGAGAGAGAGAAAAAAAGAGGCTGTTGAGGGAACTGAAACTGAAGACTATCTCTAGACACTAAATGTGACTATAAACGGATAAACACTTCAGGACGTGCTGTTATGGGAAAACAATCAACTTCAGGACATGACACCACAGCACATGAGTGCTTTATTCTTTACAGATGTTTTACGCAAGCTGACAAAATACTGTCTTCCTCCTGGACTTTATTATTATTATTATTATTATTATTTTATCCTTTATTCAATCTGAAACCTATTAACAGAGCACACAGTATCATGTTTAAATAGATATGTTTAGTCTTTATATCCTCAATGTATCTCTTTCATTACTGAGCCATACATTCTGAAAAAAAAAAAAAAAAGATAACATTTTCTGAATACTTTACTCTTGTCATAAATCTCATAAGGGATTGCAATTAGTGTAGTGCTGACATGAAGCATGTGACACTGATGGATGAGGCTTTACAAAAGCATAGCATAGAGCAGCAGTTGGGCTGAGAGAGGAGAAAGTGAAATGAGAAAAGGGAGAGAGAGAGGGAGAGAGAGAGAGAAAATGAGAAACATAATTCACACACTTCCCATGGCAGATAAGACCCAGGCTTCATCATTGTCCCTTGATGTTGCTGATGCATATAAAAGACTCGTCTCCAGAATTCCTTAGTAGGCCTTAACAAAAACACACAGGCCAATCTCCCTTCATCTCCGCTGGCCTACCCCCCACATTACCATGATATAATCTCTGCTCTTATATGCTAAAGTGGTCCAGAATTTATGGCCGTGCTGATAAAAGGGCACAGGTCAAAGGAAACAGACTACATTGTGAGGGAAAGGAAGCTTTAACACAACAACTGTTGCAATCTCACAGGTCACAGAAAAGATATACCATCTGCCTGCTGTAAAATGACCTAAATAACAACATTCTGCATATTCAGAAATGATCCTCAACTCTACTTTGCATGTATGTTTTCAATGCTGAAGCTGGATCCAAAATGTGAATAACATTTTAGCACTGTTTTTAGTTTAATCAGTTATTAAAACCCGTTTTACTCAGTAGTTGTTTGTTTGAAATAATAATTTAAAATACACAAAATTGTACATTAAAAAAAAGGCAGCTTTAGTTACTTGACAAATCCTGTGAAAGAAAAAATATATTAGAATATATAATATATATTCTAAATTCCTCCAATTATTTATTTAAATTTATTTGTCTGTTTATTCAAATTTATTAAAAAAAAAAACTTTCTTTACTTGAAACATCCTCATGTGAAATAAAAATATTTTATTTATTTATTTGACACATGGTCACTCGTAAGATTTGATGATAATCGTTTCCATCTTCTAACTACCTACTGAATTACTATGACCATCGATATGTGCTATGTGTAATACCGTGTATGGTATTTTAACATTTTAACATTTTATTTTACTGAAGAATCTAATATTGTTATGAGCAGCTCTCGGTTGCTTCTAGCACATGACTGCAGGCCTTATAGGCCATGAGACGTTACATGTGACGTATATCCCCTTGCGTGATTATAAAGCGAGCGAGTGTGTGAGAGGCTCGGCCTTGTTATAGTCCAACCTGTTCGATCAGTTCGCCTGTACTCCATACTCCTCTGAGATCCCCGGGGCTGTGGTGGCTATATTGGTTTGTTGTGGATTTTCACATGAAGGCCCCGGAGGAAGAGGAGGAAAAGAGAACTGCTTATTTGAAGTGAACAATGCTGTGTTCTTGAGCGCTGTTTTATAACAATTTCAGAAGGTGTTTCAAAAGCCAAATCCAAATTCTTAACAGTATTGGGCTGCACCATCTTCCACTAATTTTTATACTTTTTTTTTAATTAAAAAGTTGCAAGCAGTGAAGCTACTGAAGCTCATACAGTCCAAATCAGCTCATTATGAGTCATTAAGAGGGAACAATTAACACTGTGAAGAGTATGTGCTACAAAATTGCGTGTTAACACGACAGTCAGATCACTGCAATATCATCTTTTTAAACAGCTAAAAAAAGGTTTGTATTCACTTTTTATAACAACATACAAAGTTGCAGACACAACTTTGTTTTGGTTAGTTGGTTAGTTTTACTCGAAGATGTAATTTGCATCATTATCCAGTAACTCAGCAGTTAAGTCTTTTTACACACACACACGCACAGTGTGGTATTAGCTAACAGCAGCAATGCCCAGTAGTTTGTCATAAAGACAGGACGGCTGTAGACCATGCACACACACACACACACACACACACACACACACAACACACACACAGACAAACTGCTGACACACAACCCTATTAACACAGTTTATATCAAGTTCCCTATTTTGCTAGAAAGTACCTCAGAGTCTGACTAGCAGTGTTACAAAGTACTAAAGTTTCATAAATTTACTGATATACCTAGTGCTAGTTATACAAGGCTTAAATGACCATAACATTCTTGCAACTGCAATTTCTTTTTAGGATTCTGCACTGAGCCATTATTAGTTAAAAGAATAGTAATGGTTAAGGTGAGTGATGAGATTAGTAGTCTTAAAATGCAACAAAAATGCCGTCTTTCTTTAAAATACCTACTAACTTAGCGTGAGATCGGGTTGTTGTGACTATAACAGTAGCTATATTCGGGATGCTGTCATGTTGAAAACATATATTTTGACTATTATGCCATATTAAGGCAAATCTCCCCAAGCAGTAGAACGTAGAGTGGTAAGTCTGCACGCAAGTAGCAGTAACTAAAACACTGAGTAACCTGAATCTCTCCATCATCATTTACAAAAGCTAATGCTAGGAGGATTACAGTTGGTATGTGCGACCTAGCATTTGCCCACACACACATCCACACCCAAAGCAGCCTTCGTTTTCCCACGAATGCTCAGAGAAAACAGTAATTCCTAAAACAGACGGCTATGGGATGGCGTCAGACCGTCTCCTCTAAGTGAGTGTTCAGCTTCTGCTGGCATCATGTCATCGTTCTCACCTTTGCACAAGTGCCAAGCTAATGGTGATGGGAACTGAAGGCAAATAAACAGAAGGCAGGTAGTGCTGATCTGAAGCATTTCCGCTAGTGTGGGCATAAGCAGAAAAGAGCAGTTAGCACATGTATTTACTGCTCGACAATTCTGTGCTAGCTAGCAACTAATCAAAACTTAGTCTATTCTCATTCTACTCTTCAAGTTTCATGCTAACACCTCCACCTTGTAGATCACTAACCAGCCAAGCCTAGTCTCTGCCATAACTGCGTCATGTAGCTGCATTGCATTCTATAACTTTGAGTCCAACATTTGCTCACAAGTATCCACTATTTATAAATAATAATGAATTAAACTGCAGGAAACAGCATTGATTGAAGTTATGAAGAGTTACCCCTAAACATGTTTTGGGTAGCATACTAGATACTAGATACTAGATGCTCTCTCCAGTAATAATATGAACAGTGACATAAATGACAACCAATGTACACAACAAGGCATACATACAATTATAGAAATCTGTATATCCAGTGTTGTCAGAGTGTTGTCAGTGTCTGAGTCAGAGCAGACAGGGAAACAATGCCTGTGTGATCCGCTGCAGCTTTACACAAATCCAGGGAGGAAAGACGACTGTCCTAACGCTGCAGTCTCACTCTCACTGCGTCTTGTGGAAGCTTTCCAGGTACTGACTGGCTTTTCCGTCACATGATTTTGACATTGTGGTCGCCATATTTGGGACCGAATGTCTGACTTCACTGAGGTGAAAAATGGCTAAAATTACTCACCTTACTTACCTTAACAAAGTTGATAAAATAAGCTGTGTGTGCATTTATCTCATACACAACCCTGAGTGTGTCAAAGCAATCCATAGCACAGAAGCCTGGCGGCTCGCTATGTCCAGGGTGTGTAAAGGATTTCATCAGGAGGAGAAAATGTCTTTGTTATTAACAAGAGGGTGAGTAGATATTAGCTAACTAACCAACTCTTGCTATTGTCTCTGAGATAAACTTCCCATAATGGAGCTAGCTATCTAATATAGCTACGAGGCAGAACAACAGGATCTGGTCCACTGCTGCTTGTTGAAGACGTATATAATGAGGTGTATTAGAGCGGATGATTAGAAGTATAAATGATAATGCAGTCTTCTTAATGAAGCACAGACACAACCACACGGACGCAGTCGGTTTCTTATTCGGCCCTCAAAATGGCGGCGATCTTACGGTGTGAAGTATGTCTACAATCAAACCTTTCTTAATTAAAAAAAAACTGTAATTTTTGAATCTAGAAAATGAACAATAGCTATACACTGTACAGTTTTTGTGTTGTTTAAATACAGACAGCAGTTGGAGCTCATCTGGAGTGTTTAAACCTACTTCGCCCCAATACCTGTCAGTGTCCTCAGCCTGTCCGCACAGCAGGCAACATGGGGAGGCATTGAAAATCGTCTCACTTCCTGCTAAGTGTTCTACAGAGAACCATGGTAACCCACAATGGGTCCTCCAGCCTGTAGTGTTTTCAGAGGGAATACCCAGAGCCTATAGTCTTGCTATGTGTACCTTTCTTGAATGGCTCACTCGTGTGTCTTCTTAAATGTTGTTAGAGCACGAGTAGGGAAAGTAATTCATTTTGTATTTCCATTTAGATGTCAGCGCATCACAGTGGCAAAAAATTTCTCAAGAACTAACCGGCAAGTGAGAACACAGCATGAATGGTTCTCAAGCGAAGGACGCATTGTAAGTCAAGCGAGGGAGATTTGATCATGCAGAAAGTAATTGTATTTATTCAGCTGAGTATGAAATGGCCTACAGACTACAGTAAACCTGTGTGCTCGGGCCTGCCTGTTCCGACAAGAGAACAAAGAGGTTAGTGTGGCGTTTAGCCCCTTTAACAGTTTGTTTATTCATTACATTAAATCTGAGGAACTATAGCTTTAACCCTTCAGGAAATGTGTTAATCCATCTCAAACAGCAATATCTCTCTTCGTTGACAGACTGCATTTTGCGCTTAAATGAGTAACAGGAGTGAGTTTTTTTATTACCGAATACACAAAATATTGACAACTAACATCCAAGCTAATGGTAGAATTTTTTAAAATTAATAATTTACTTTTCAATCATTTCAACAATCGTGTTTTACAACATCACAATATCAGTGAAAATAAAGCAAAAAGAATGAAAGAACTTACTTCATTTCTCCTCTTATTCCATGATCTTCAGGAAATTCGGATGATGCAACTTCCTGTTGTGGAATATTCCAAATATTCCATAGGGGTGAATGTGTTAAATGAGCAGTGTTAAGTAAATGGTGTGAGTTGGAACCCCGCTGTATGGTAGTGGCTAAGTGTGGTAGCTAATCAGTCTTGATGTCTTATGTGTTATGTATATGCAACATTAATAAGAGCTGCAAGTCAGAGATCACTTTTGTGGAATGCTAACACACAAGAACAAATGACTGGTTAATTAAGTGCTGCTGTTCTAAATTAGCATGATGTCACGCATAAACACCTAGCTAGTTAAAAACTGCTGCTCGTCTACGTGATTAGCATGATGTCAAACACCACACATCTCAATCTACATTGCTGAGCTTGATTATTTAATTCCCTTGGATGACCAGGGCTGGCAGTATACAAAACATATATATATATGTAAAGTGGAAGTGAAGTGACTTTGTGGCCAAGTACGGTGATCCATACTCGGAATTTGTGCTCTGCATTTAACCCATCCAAGTGCACACACACAGTAGT
>CM074947.1:27193202-27223393 GCA_037577455.1 Pangasius macronema | reverse complement strand
TTTTGAGGTAAATGGAAACATTGAGATGATAGTTTTATTACTAGTGATCATAAGGATGGTATGATTAATGGTAACAAAGTCAGGGAAGCAGGTTTGCTTATGATAATAAGGTTTGGGATAAGTTTTAACATTTTCCCTATGATGCAGTACTATCAAATAATTCTGCACAGAGGAAACAGCAGTAACCAGTGCACAGGTTTGATACTTGCTTTTGGTTCCAGCATATTAGGCATCGAAACCCCCCTGTCCATTCTGCTGACAGGCCGATGGCCATCCTGCAAGGGCTACGAACACACAAATGGACTGATTGTCAAAAACACCACAAAACTGGATTTTAACGTTCATGCAAGTCAATAAAACCAAAAATGACTGGTCCAAAATTGTTCTTGTCAGAGTTTATTTGAGGAACAGATCTGGCAAGAACAGTTTTTTTTATGATGTACAGATAAAATGAAATGAAACTAACTTATAAAAATGAACAAGCAAAATAAAAAATATGCCAACAACTCTATGGCATTTGAGTACTTGGGCCATCCTTACTGAAATGAGATCGGACGCTGTCCATCACCAATCAACAAATTCTCTACTCAAGTGGTGTTGATCAAACTAACTTGGGATGGTGGATCTAAAATCATTCCTTTGACGCTAAGGTGTCTATGGCAGATTGATAGAAATGCTAAAGATAAAAGAGTACAGCTGAAGACAGATTATATGTGTATGTATATTAATCATAGTCATATTGATCACACTAAAATAGGCACATAAGTCAGGCCCAAATGTCACAAACATGTAAAAAAAAAAAAAAAAAAAAGGTTTAACCATGTGATATCTTGTAAGAATCAAGTCATGTTACAGATATTGACACAGTATAATGAGCTACAATGTTCAAGTTAACTCAGTCAAATGATGACCTCAAGTGAAAAATAATTAAAAAAAAACAAAACAAAACAAAAAGTATCTATGAAAAACAAAAAATCTTATATACCCTCAGTAAATTCCACCAAATTATAGTTTTACTGTAGATAGTTCATGTAGTATACGTGATACAGCTGTCGTAACTTCATTACTTATTTGCGCTAGCTAGTTAGTTACAACTTTTCTAAATTTAAAGCAGATTGTATCAAGACTAATAAGCTTAAATAATCAACAAAATCAAAACTACATTGCCCATGTGACATAATTAATCCCTTCATCATGTCGTGAGAGAAATCCATCAGGACAGAGTTATATTTAGCTTGGAATTGCTGTATGTAGGTTCTGTAGCAACTGAGCGTTCAACTGAAATATGAAAAATGACATGACGTAAGGCAAGTAAACATCTGATGCTGTTACACTTACCTGAAACTCTGCAAAGAAAGAAAGCAGTGAAGAAATTCAGTATTCACCAAATTCGAATTTACGATTAATTAACAGGATTTAGCTATTTATGAGCAGCGTGTTTGCTAACTAACCTCGTCCTCCACCAGAGACATCTCCGTAACTGTTGTACTGCGTAAAGTCAGTTGACTGTGGCTGCAGAAATGATGGAAAGCAAGACATTTAGTCCCATGAGGGAGTTAAAACAGATAGAGACTGACTGCAATATAGAAAAATAAGTTGCTTACGCGATGCAGCCCGCTTCGTCCATAGCCAGGGAGTGAGCCTGTTTTGGCAGGAGAATTTGGATCTGCAATTTCAAGAACACGATAAGTAAATATTAGGAAAACAAGACATCATTAAAAAGGATGGATAAAATCTATCTAGTAGAAAAGAATAAATAAAGTGTGACAGGAAAAGTACAAGAAGGTTCACAAAAAGAAAACGATTTTAATAATTGATGCTAAATTAGTGACTCTTTGACCAAGGAACGAAGAGTCATGCATTAACTAAGGCTAACTAACAAATGTTAGCTAGCATGACATTAAAGCTGACCCTAAAATCTAGCTGAATGCTAATAACTAGCTAGCGTTTGAGAGATTAGGAAGTAAAGCTGTTTCTGTGTACATTTTATATTCATCAAGGCAGTTTGTATTGAGACAGCTAGCTATTAACCTTAATCAGATGTTTTAGTCATGCTAGTTAACAGCTTTATTTTTGTTAAGCTAGCTGAATGCTAGCTGTGAAGTGTATTCATCAGCAGATAGATTACTGTGCTGGGTATTAGGTCTAATTCTTGCTGTTACAAGTTTTGTCAGAAATTTAGATTTATTTGAAGCTCTCTGATGCTAAAAAGTCACTTGATGGTTTTCCAAACGTAGGACTATAATGAAAATGTAGTGAGTAGAACGTGGGGATACTGAGCGCACACCTGCGTTGCCGTTTGTTTGCCTTTGTGCAGACAGACTCCGTCCGTGACGTTCTTGAAACAGCTGCTTTTCCTTCTCCTCCTTCAGGATGAGCTTCCCAAGACCAGATTGCATCTGTTCTCACACACATTCCAGTTTACACTGCTACATTTATCATGTATAGAGTTGAATTATGATGTACAGTTTAGATTGAATGAACCAGCTGAACACAGATGAAGAGAATTTTAATTTAAAATGACAATTAATATCATTATTGATTCAATAAGTCTTTCTAGAACTCATTTCAGTTAATGACACGACATAATTCATTGCTGTGCGAGTTAATTCAGCACTTTAACCAGTACCACCTCATTATAAGTTGTCAAAATAACATAATTTATTGAAATAGACTGGATAAAAAATGCACATGAAGTAAAGAAGTGAACTGATCAAAATGGAAGTGAATTAAAAAGACAAGGAAAAATGATAAAATTTGATAAGCTCAAATATGATCTGTGCACATTTGGTCAAATATTCATTATTTACCACCACATTCTGTATTTACACATTTATTGTTCATACCCAGTGGCGGTTCACTATAGGGGCAGGTGAGGCACAGCCGCTTAACAAATGTAAATATTCATACAGACCACATTCACACACCCATACATTTTAAACTCCATTTAAATACTAATTAAGAGTTATTATTACACCCATTGGCCAATTTGGAACTGCAACAAGCGCTAATAGAGGTCCAATGGTGAAGAGATACTCCCTGAGCCACACTCACTTTTCAGAGGAGGTGAAGCAGTGGACAAGACAGTTAATGACAGGGTTGCCAGATTGGGCTAGGTTAAAAATAAACAGCGGCCGCCATGATCTTGTTTTATAGCAAATAATTGTAATTAAGTCTTTTACAAAAAAGCAAAGTGTAAGTGCAGATAAAACTTGTACAGAACCATTTCTATTGGAGAATAGCATATTGCAAAGATTGGAAACTGAAAAGGAAGATTATGGAGTAATGTCTATCTTCTTCTTCTATCATCACTCTCCACCTATCCCTATCTTCTGCATCCTCAACACTTGCACCCACTAGCTTCATCTCCTCATTTATTNTCCTCTGAACATGTCCAAACCATCTTAATCTGGCCTCCCTAACTTTGTCCCCCAAACGTCCAACATGAGCTGTCTCTAATGTACTCGTTCCTAATCCTGTCCAACCTCGTCACTCCCAATGGAGTAATGTCCATACCTCAGAAATATGTAGGACAAGAACAAGTATTTTACATGCTGAGAAAAAGAAGAAAATGTCTCCCTTATCCAATGCCCATTTTTGGGGCTAGTTTCAGGTCTTCTGCTAGACTGTGCACATGATGACTGTACGTTGTCGTATGTTCACTAGACAGTAGCCTGGAGCATGTGATAGCCTCTCGGATTAAGCTTGTTTAAGGCTACATCATTATTAATGTCATTTTGCCAAACCAAAATCAATGGTCATGGGCTACTGCTGTTCATACCCCAATACTACCACTAACATGAAGGATGTAAATAAATATTCTAGAAAGGCAATATAAAAGCATGTGAATGGAAACTCAGTTGTCATTAGCAACTGATGCTCATTGATCACTTGATTGTGTCATTTGTGTCGCCTTTAGCATTTTAGCATTTAAGCAGGCTTGTTCATCCATTGGCATGGGTATTTTTATTACTTCTGTCCATATATGAGGTTACCTTGGTGAGATGTTCTTCCTGGAGTTGTCTGCGTTTCTGGAGTTCCTCCTCATCCTCCTCCCTGGATCTCCGTCTCCCCCCTTCAGAGCCTGAAATATTAACAGGAAATGTCACATAACCTGGGTTCAATATGATTTTTAACACCCCCTTGTCGATTGTCCTCTTAAAACTATAAAATAAAGTAGATCAGATTAAGCTTCTACGTCTGTAGTCAAAACTCATTAATTACCTCAAGGGGAAAAGGGAGAGGACTAGTCCACAAGGGCATGTTAAAAATGTACAGTATACTGCATCTCACTCTTCATCCTAACTAACTTTAAAAGTTTTCCCTACAGCTTTATGACAATGACTGAATAAATGGAAGAATAATAATACCATAAGTATGTGAAAAATAAGGATGAAATAAAGACAAGCAGACTGATGATGTCAGGAAAATGGATAGCTGTTGCAGCAACTTTATGAAAACTTTGTTCTTGTAAAGAAGTGAAAAAAACCAGCAAAGCAGCTGCAACAACAAGAATACACTCTTGGAAAAAAAAGGTTCCTCAAAAGTTCTTTGAATGATCAATTGTTTTAACAGAAGAAACCTTAACTGTGTCATTTTTTTTTCTAAGAGTGTGGGAGTTTTCCCATCTCTGTCCTTGCACAATTTGTTGCCAACTGTTAGCGTCACAGCCATTAAAGTTTACAAGTGCAGAGATTAAAGAAACAGGTCCGGTATATGTTTACACATGCAGTGATCAGTTTTCACCTTCAAATTCATTTGACTTTGCAACTGTCATGTAAATACAACTACAGGTTAAACAAACCTTAATGTATTTACCAGACAGACTTTAATAATGCCATTACAGTGCCTTACATAAATATTCACCCTCTTTTGAACCTTTCCACATTTTTCACTGTTACAGCCTGGAAATGAAATGAACATAATTGGGATTATACATCATGGATCGACATAAAATAGCCTATAATATTGAACTACGGCAAACAAAAGCATAAAAATTGTGATTGCATTGATGTGAAGCCCCTAAATTAGTTCTGGTGCAAACAGGGCATTATTCAGAAATGCAAACAAAAGGCCAAGGGTAACGATTAACATAACGCTACCACCACCATGCTTCGATGGCCTTTAATTATTTATTATTTGTAAATAATTTTGCAAACTTCAACATTAATGGCTATTTTGTGAAGATTCTTGACATATTATCCCAATTATTAAGTCCATTTCACTACCAATGGTGGTGAATACAAATGCCAGACACAGTACGTAACATATAGTACGTTTAGTCCATGGGTCTAGGTTCAAAGATGTTAATGAATATACAATTACATATGAATTCTTGATCATTTAGGTGAAAATGATGTGGTTGCATAGCTGAACCAAAAGTCAAGTAAGACTGAAAAGAAATTTGAAGAAACTTTTGCAAATGTCAATGCAGCTTCATGATCATGTTTATTATAGGAACAACTGCTTTTCCAGTGCATTCAACAAAAACTGGAAGGAAACTAAAGGGAAAGGTATCACTCTTCATCCACTCCTTATTTGCACAGTGGAAAGCCTCAGAGGACTAATCCATTTAATCCATTAAAACTGGGAGAGGAAAACAGCGGCAGCAAGCCAGGAGTGGTGGCCATAGCAAACAGGCGTATAGCGCTGACATACAGTACCTAGGGTACCACTGGTGGACACACACAGCCAGCACTCAGTCTCTATCTTAGGTACGTCTTCAGGACCGGGAGCAAGTGCCGAGGGAAATTTGGACGATTTGATGATGTCATCTGTAGAGCTGCTTTCGGCTATAAAGGCAGCCAGATCTAGATCGTAAAGCATGGGGAACTAGGATATAAGCATGAGGCTAGCCCAGAGGTCATTTAATAAATACTAGTGTAGAAGATGTATACAGTAGTGGGATGGGTTCGTTAATGATCCTATTAGCCATTTGGGCTGATCCATCAGGACTTTAAATGGGAATGCTGCAATCCTGTTGCTAGCCCATGAACACAAGCATCTAAACCTTTCACATTAACCTTGCATTAGAAGAAGAGACTTAGAAGAGAAACTGTTCTGTCCCTACCATGCTGTTTGTAGATGGGTGGCTTCCTGTACATGTTGACACTCTGATCTGGAAGAGAAAGACACCAATGCTTTTTTACTTCAAAACTCGAAATGACTATTTAAATAAAGGAACTCTACCACTAAGAAGACTACTAGCAACAGATCTGCCATGCATCGTCACAAGACATGGTAGAGAGTGTAAAGCAGTTGTTATGAAATAGTGTCCCTGAAAAGTGGGAAGCAGAAAGAAAGAAAAATCACAGAACTTTTTAAGACGCTTGTCCCACCAAGATTTGACAACATACACGACTCGATCATGTGAACACACAGTACAGCTCGAGGACGACACACGAAGAGTGAAGCATAACGACGTGACTACACACACAGGACAGGATGAGCTGCATCACATCCTCAATACCTGGCAGATGGAAATGTTTCGGGGTCGAGGGAAGGGGGGGCGTGCTGGCCCCAGGGGAGCTCCGCCCACTGGATGGCTCGGGGCCTTGAATCAAAAAGGTCATAGGTCAATGAGGGTGTAAGTTTAGGGCTGGAGTGACGTTTTTAGTCTTTAATGACCAAAACAAGCGAATGACTACTTGAGGTCAAGTCAAGGTCCAGAGGGCAATAATTAAAATTGTATGTTAGAGGACGATTTGTGTGTTACTGCTGAATTAAATACCAGGAGCTACAACAGATTTTTAAAAAATGAAGCGAACAGAATATTCATCAATTCATCAAAAGCATAAACATCAATTATTTGTTATTGTCAGTTAAATATTCAAGTACATATTGGTCTAAGATAATGTATTCATACCATATTTATTCTCCATTTTATATTTTATATTCCATAATAATAACTTAATCATTTAAATAATGATTTGATGAGATTTAAAAAAAAGTTCAGGAATAAAACTGAGCAAGATGAATGAACAAAAAGTAACAGGTACAGGGTAGGGGTGCCAAAATATACCAGTGCAATGGCATACTGTGATGAGAAAAAAAGTGGCTTATGTTTAAAACTTTTAAATAAAATCAATATAGAAAATCTAGACAGTATAGTCAATTTTTTAAGGTCAACATTTGCATATTTTCTGTTAAACATGGATAGATAGCATCTTAAATAGTCTCACAAAAAATACGCTAAAATCCTTCTCATACCCATAATGCAAGTGTCCAGGTGAAGGCAGAAGCTGTGTCTCACCTGGCCGGTGAAAGTGCTGGGGCGAGCGAGACATGGTTGGTGTGTAACAGTGGCGATTATAGATGGGCGAGCCGATAGAGCCCTGACTTGTAGACCGCTGCAGGATGTGACCTCTCATATCATAAAAACTCTAAAAACACACACACAGTTCATGTACAATCACACTCTAATGATCATAAGCTGCAAACTGTTTAGTGTGTGATGCTAAGACATAGGTACGTACGTCTGCAGATGGGATTGGTGACATGGTTCTTGGTGTCTGAAAGAATTCAGATTAAAAAAAAAAAGCTTATTTGCAGACACATGTTCATGACAGCTCGTTGAATAGAATGAATTGTGGTGTTTTTTTTTCTCTAAAATATTCATTTAACACATTTAGCACAGTGTTAGCAACTCAATGACTTTATACACCCCTGTAGTGACTTGATTTAAAATAAATAGAGCCAGATCACATCACATCACATGACATCACAGCTCCTGGTTATATGGGTTGGTTATATGTAAATTAGTTGGTTCAAGAAAGAGTTGAAATGAGTTTAGCAACAATGGACTGAGGATGGAAGTGAAAGCATCGAATCTAATGAATCAGAACACGCTGTACTATTGCAACATGGATGTGACTACTACTGGCACACACACACACAAACACACACAAACACACTACAATGAAAGCAACTATGACTTATGGACAATGTGACAGGGTAAAGGTCACACGTCTAGGTCGTCTAGCTGAAGCAGGACTTACTCGGTCGTCTGGCATGGAGAAGCGCTCGCGCCTCAAGGTCTGAAGCTGTTAACAAAGTGTAGGGCCCAAAAGTCTGAGTCCACTACCAAGAACTGCTTTTATTTCATCAGTTATGAAAAATTTATGAGTTATATTTCAATATTTAAAAAAATGAAGAAGAAGAAGAAAAAAGAAAATCCAAGTGGAATGCAAACAAGAACAGCTTAAACAACTGATTTGTCTCAGTAAATAATATAATAATGATATTGGATAATTGATCTCAACATGATTGATGATAATTAATGAAATAAGAGCAGTTCTTGTTACTGGACTCAGACTTTTGCACCCTACTGTTAAATTAAGGGGAGAAAATTTATACATAAAGTGCAATTGTGTAGTGCTAACAATTGTATTGTTCATGCGCACACATGCACACACACGCACACACACATACACAACTAAACAGTGCTCTTGGAGTTTTACCTCTCCCACACTCTCTCTCTCCTCCATCTCGTCGAGGGAAGTGGTGTAAAGTGGCTCGTAGTTGATCAGATCAGGACGTTCGATGTCATAAATGGCTTTGACTTTGGGAATGGCGGCGAGATCCCTATAATCAAGGATCTCATTGTCTACTTTTGCCTGAAGGGGAAACACATCGCAAACACATACAAGAACAGACAGGGAGTGATCATAAAAGGACTCAACAAGACGGCACAAACATTCACAAGCTGTTCATGTACATGTATAAAACAAAATCCAGACAAAAAACAAGAGCACATTTTAACCCAATCTTCCACTTCCAAGTCCACTTGGAGCATCGACCATTACGTTCCTGGGTAAGCTGTTACTATAGAAACGATAAGGTATTATTTGCCTTGTAGCTGAACAATTGTCCGAGTTGCTTTTATAGAAGAAGAATCGACACCTTCTGACCTTCTGACCAATCAGAACTGAGAACTGAACAGCGCAGTTTTATACATGCACTTTAAAGTGAAGTTAAAATGAAGCATTTCATGTGTGTGTGATTGATAGCACTTACATATATGGTGTGACCCGGTGAGCCAGGTATGCTTGAACCAGGTCTGGAACACACACTCTCGGACGACGAGCGTGTCGGCTGTGGAGTGAACACAGGTTTAGAACCAGCAACCCACACACTCACTGTCAAGGCCTGTCCACCAGTTAGACTTTAGTTGTTAAAGAGACACACACACACCAACAATGAATGACGTGTTGTACAGTAAACATCTGAGTGATAAGCAGGAAGAACTTGTATGATATAAACTGGTAATCATTAAATAAATCTAACTGGGATTCAGTTTTGTATGTAGTGAGTGATGAAAACCATGAATGCCTCTTTAACTGGTTTACAAACACACCCATCTCCACTGGAGGGGGTGCCAAAACTTTACTGTGTGTGTATGCTAAGAACTCAAATAAAATGAGCTTACTGGGTTAACACACTTGTTAATGATTAACAGCATATTTTCATAGACTAAAAGTCTATCCATAATGATAGAAAATAAAGTTTAATTTTTAAGACTTAATAAACCAGATGGTGCCGCAATCAAGGAATCACCCATGTAGTTCTGAGTCATGAGGAGAAGTCAGCAAGGGTGTGGTAAAAGTAATACAGGAACCCACCCATAGCAGCTTGGTCAGCTCTGGGAGAAATAATGAATGTAATTATGAGACAGGTTGAACATGACATTACATTACAGAGATGAATGATGGCCTGTGATGGAGCTATTCCTTTAGGTGAAAACGTTTCGAGTGACATCTTGTCCAAACCTGATCCAGCAGCATGACTGATGATGGCTATGACCTGGATCTCAGTGCCAGAGATGGAAAATTATATTAAATATTAACTCTATATATAACGCATGACCATGCTGCATATATAGAGACAGTGTTTCGATTGTGCAAGCGAGTGCATCTGGATGTGGCTGAATGTTTTGCACGTGTGTTAGCTAAGTGACCATCGCTTAGCATGTGCATCTGATAGGGTGACACGCGCCGAAAACTCAGATAGATAGCGTTAAAGCTGCAGTTTGTAATATTTCAAAGACTTTCTATAATAACCATATAATGTCTAAGAAACTGGGATTCAGAATATGGACATGCAGTGAAGCTCCTTTCAGTCAGTTTGTTCATTTTAAGCTTCTGTTTAGATTTTTTTCTGGCCCACTGCTTGCTGAAAAAGAGCTGAGAGATTAGGCAACTCATAATTTCAGCTGAGGGAGCGGGAAAGGATTTGGCGCAAATGGAAGTCGTTACTTTTCTTAAAATCGCAAGGCAGCAGAGGGCTGTAGGAATTACAAACTGCTTCTTTAAGCATAAACTATTCACTACATGGCCAGTAAAATGGCTCTTGAGAATGTATGAAGAGCTACTTTAAATGGCTACTGCAATTAGACTGTCCAACAAAAAAAAAAAAAAGAATATCAATCACAATGTTACGTGAGACCTTTTCAGCCAATGGTGAGGAGAATCATACAAAGCTAATCACGGCATCGATGACTGTGTTGCATCTCAATGACAAAATGTCAGTGGCAGGTCATGGATCTATGTGTGAGCATTCGGACTAGCAATGGCGCTCTGAGCCGGGGAACATGGCATCCGTGTGGCACAGCCGATAGCAAATACAGTACCTGCCTTTCGGATTTGGCGAGGAGAGCTAGCGACGCAGGCAACAGCTGTGGAGGAAGGCAAAGTGGATGTTGGACAACACATCTGGGGTCTAGATACCAGGGTAACCTAAAAACTGACCCTTCATACCCTTATGTTCGGAGAAATCTTAGTGTCACATGTATTGACATAAAACATGGAGACGGCAAAGCAGGATGAAGCGTGTCAGAACGAGTAAAGACAAGATAAGAGGCTCACCCTTTGTCTATCCTCTGTTCTTGTAGAGCTCTTGCAGCCTGGATGCCAAACTGTCGATCCTAAAAAAAAAAGCATACATACACAGGCTGAATAAAGACTCATTAAAGACTTAAGGATCACAATAGCCAGAATCCCAGTAAACTGGAACCTCGAGAACCTGTTTGTTTAAGAAGGGTGAGAAAAGAAAGAAGCAAAAGAAAATGTTTTGGAGTTCATGTGAAAGTTATAATCTGACCTTGCAGGTACATCTCCTCTCCTTCAGTGAACATCTGATTGCATCTGCTACAGCGAGCACAGCTGGGATGGTAGTGTCTGTCACCTGCCTAGAGATCACACACACACACACACACGCACACACACACACACACACACACACAGAAAACACATTCCACATCTTAGTGTAATACATATTTAACAGCAGATCTACTTCATAATGCTAATATCAAACTAGCACGCAGAGTATCACTCTGCATCACGTGTGTTGGTAGGAACACTTGTAGTGTCGTGAAGCTTAGAACTTATCTTCTGTTGATCTTATTTCATACACTGTAGAGTGAAGTTAAATGTCCTCTGAATAAGCAGAGCCATATAGCCAGGGATCTATGGATTTATCTTCCATAAACAAATCCAATACGTGGCCATGTAACATGTACCATTATATTACCATATCTTATATAATATGACATATTTCCATATTACCACTATATAGCCAAAAGGTATGTGGACTATATAGCCAAAAGGTATGTCTTCCTGTGGTGTAACATTACAATTTCCCTTTCCTCATCCAACAGTTCCAGTGCCTGACCTCACTAATACTCTTGTGGCTGAACGAATCCCCACAGCCACACTCCAAAGTCTAGTGGAAATCCTTCCCAGAAGAGTGGAGCTCATTATAACAGCAAAGGAACAGAACGTTCAAGAAGCCCATATGGGTGTGATGGTCATTTTAATTAAACAAGATAATTACAAAGTCTACCAACATATACACACTTATATGTTCAACAGATTTATTGCAATATATGATACCTTACATAAGGTCCAGTGAATGAATGAATTTTAAAATAAAATGTATGATTAGCCACTGTGCTATGTTAAGCTTTACAACTACAAGTAAAGTCTACAAACTACAACAGTAGGTTCTCAGTTAAGATTGCAGCAGATCTGATTTGGATATAACCTGAGAGTATAGTACAAACATCTATATACTGTTAGACCTTGGTCTAGGACAAGTCGAAAAATTCCAAAAAATTAAGCGGTGATGAGACCAGAATTGTGCTTTGTGAAATTCTTCTTCTTCTTCTTCAATAAAATAGCACTTCAGAAGCCAAAAATAATAAACCAAAAAACTAGCTATACATGGAATAAACTAGTCAGGCCAAACAAACAAAAAACCCACAATTACCCAACTAACAAATAAAGAGGAGAAAATGGAAGATACATAATGAAGTTGACATCCAGTGTACAAGAGTGTGTGTGTGTGCAATAAATGCCCATGTGTCCAAAATTGAATCTAAACCTAAATTACAAAATAAGATTTCTATTTAATCTTTAAATATCATAAATATTTGTTGGAGCCTCTAATGATATTGACCATAAGTCCACAGAAATCACCAGAAGTTTCTATCAAACCTGCATTTCTGCCTCTGCATGAACACAACATCTTTGCCACACCATACAGAAGGTTCTAGATCCACGACTGGATCATTTGCATGCACATTGACAGCTGTTAATCAGATCTCTTTATAGCACAGCATCTCATATAATAACATTTATTTGCATTCACAGCATGCATTTAAAATGGTAAAATCGCACATTTTACTCCCATATCCTTGTATTCAGCTGTGGAATATCTAGAGCTGTTTTCTGCACATGGTCTTGTTTCTGCGCTCACCTACCTGAAGCACCTAAAGGCACTACACACTGTGCTGACTCCTAAACCAAAGTGCACTTTACATGTGCTTTCATGACTCTCAGAAACACAAGACCCAGAAGACGTATTCGCTTTCAAAAAGCTCTTAGATGACAAAATGCCTCGAGTGTGAGAACTCTCTCTCTTAAAGACGCCACTAAGTAATTACTCATATAATTACTCATATAAAAAGTGCTCCAAGAGGTAGAGTACATATTCTCGATGCTACACACACTCATAATCAGAAACACACCCATCTCTTGCTTTGGAACAACACGGTACCGGCTTACCCACACACACCATCGCATCTAAAATCAGTCCTGCTGCACCGATGTACTCCAATTTAACCTTGAATGAAATCCTTTAAAACATGTCAGGTGGAGTGTAAATATCTGGACCATTCTACATAGAGTAGGAGATGCAGAAAAGTACTAAGGGGTGGAGCCATCGAATCCTGATAACCAATCAGAGAGCAGCTGTTTGCAAGGGTTTGTTTTGCAGGTTAAATATTAGAAATCAATTCGTAATAAATGAACAGAAGTAGCAAGGCAGAGGAACTCATTCTACCTCCAGCACTTTGCCAGTGATGAACTGGTGGCAGGCTTCGCACCGCACTCCGAAATGGATCTGATAATCTTTCTCACAGTACGGGGCGCCATCTCTGGAAATCAACATAGTAATAACAATATAATTAGAAACAGGCAACAAAGATGTTAGCATCCTGACTAATTGTACTGGTTTGATGACAGTGTCAGAGTTGTGTCAATGTCATGAATGTGTTTTCAATATATTGCAGCTCACATCATAATAAAAATCCATTACGTACCCGACATGACGTTTTTATAATGTAGCGACTATTATCATCACCTGTCATGACACACTTCCTGTGTCCCCCACTGATTTCCTTTGCACTTTAATGAGTCTATGTTAAACATAATCATCCTACAGCACTGCTGGATTCTCAAATCTTGTCTCTAATGTAACTGTAACCTAAAAAAAAGTATGATGTGTCATTCTTTAGTTAATTTAGAAATGTCATTGTTGGCAAAGTGCTGTGGTATAAGAGGAATAAAACATTTTAAGATGTGGTGTTAAAGGAAAATAATCAACTTCACGTTGCGTCATCACCCAGGCGTTGATTATTTTCCTATAACAGCACGTCACAAGTGTATTAGTCCTTAAAAACAAACTCTGCTGCTTCAGGTAACAGTGCTATGCTGAGATTTTTAAATCTACCAACCATGAACTACACAAAGGTCATCTGCATTTTATATATTTCATTCATAATGTTAAATTACTTTTAGCATACTTTCTAACTCACTGTGCTGCTGTAATTTCCCTGTGGAAGGAATAAAGAGATCCATCTATCGATCGATCCAACAAAGATCGATCGATCGATCCAAAAAAGATTAACTAATTGATCGATCCAACAAAGATCTATCTATCTATCTATCTATCTATCTATCTATCTATCTATCTATCTGAAATGTGAATGTTGAGCATAGAAAATCAACTTAACCAGGCGCTTAACCCATCTCTGAATACACGTAACTTTCCCTGTGGAAATACTGATATTTGACTGACTCCTAATATGGCCCTCATTGTTTTGACCACATTGTGCAAACCTAGCAGTCTGGATAATTGCAAGTCCATGCAAGAGGTTAGAAAGTGTGCTCCTGTGTGTGCATGATGTGTGTATCTTACTTGCTGATGTACTCTCCTGTAAGTACTTTGCTGCAGGCTTTACATTTGAAGCAGCCCAAATGCCACTGTCTGTCCAAAGCCAGCAAAGCCTGTCCGTTCTTAATGTCTCTGCCACAACCTGCACAGGCTATGACACACACAAACACACACACACATGCATCTCAGACATGCCACAAGCTCATTCTTCAGTTTGGATGTGCTCTTAGAAGGTCACACATGAGAACACTAGGTGGCATCAGCACACAGTGCCTCTTATCCGAGCTTTAACGCACACTGTGGTTTAAATATGGCTAAGCATTAAAGCAGCACAGCAAATCAAAGCTCCACAGCAACACAAAAGACAGATATTAATTCTTGGTCATGCAAAACAATGTATGTTTTGTCATTTAAAAGCAAATAGTTACCAGGTCGACTGACAAGAAAGAACTGAAGAGATTCGTGGTGTGAAATTGCCTTGTGTCTATGGTCTTTGCATTCCTTTTATTTATTCATTTATTAATTTATTTATAATTGGACATGCTAGTTGGATTCTAATAAACGGACATGTAAGCGTACTTCTGTGTTCTTAATGTTATTTTGTAGTAATGCATTTATTATGGATTTAATTACACCACATTTCTGCTGAATTCTCTAATTTGTTTAGTCAGAAGATGCTGATTAATTTTCTATAACAGCAGCTCTGACAATCGTTACCTCAGAAATTTAAAATGATAGGCTTATATTAATGCACTCATTCTAATATGTTATTGTTTCTATAGTAACAAGTAATTCACTAATTCTGCTGATTCATATCTACGACTAATTGATTTCTGAAATAAAAATATATATACATTTTGATATAGTAAAATTTTGTGTAAGAAGACATTTATTTAGCATTAATGGAAGGAGTCTCCAGTGTCAGTGCTATGTAACAGTCAGTGGTAAAGCTGTAACTTTAGGTTTTCTCCAGGATGGAAGAGCTTTTTTTTTTTTTGCAGTTTCCCAGTAACATGACAAGCTGCGTGCTTATAGTTGCTATAATATAAGTGATAACAGGTACCAACTTCCTGCATAGACATTCCACAACATAAAATGTGACTATAAACAGATAAAAAGGAATGTCGTCGGCAAATTGCTGTGCTATGAAAGCTTGCTTTCAATGGAAAATATGTCGAGCTGCATCACACCACCTCATCACTGACTATTTTCCTATTACAGCACACCACCAAGTGTTTTATTTCTTACTTACACTACGTCCAGTAGGACTACACAGCTCATCCCGAAAATAAATCCCAAGGTATTAAGATAATCCAATCACTGTGCTACTGGATATCATACTTCATAAATAACATGCAGTAACATTAAGTAATCATTAATGTGAACAGCACAAGCTCTCGTGTCCTGTCACTCGGCACAGCAATTCCTCAAGGTTGTATACTCTCCCCCTTTATGTTCTCTTCCTTCACTAATAGACTCACATATCAAAACAGATCCATCAATGCTGATTACTTCCTCAGGAAATAATAAATCATTATACCAAGAGGAGATGCAAGGACAGTGACCTCATCCTCTGTAACAAACCAATAGCCATCAGAGACTCATTTAAATTCCTGCGAACACACATTAGCTTCAAACAGTTAAAGAAGTAAAGATAAAAAAGTACACTGCTGCGAATAGAATTATATGTTACATTATAACAGCTACAAACAATCATTCTCTGATCAGACTCTCTTTTCGCTCATCTCTTGAAGATCATTAGCAGAAAAACACAGCTCGTCATGTTACTGAGAAACCACAAAGTACAAACTCGCCTGTCCTGAAGAGTTTTCCCATGGCCGAAAGCCTTAACACTGGAGACTCCTTCCAAAAACACTAAATAAACATCTCCCCAGAGAAACATCATCATATCAACAATTTTATACAAGTCCCTCTGTTTGTACAGAATTATATCATAGATCCTATTAGAAGGCTATAGAAAACTAATCAACACCTTCTGACTAATCCAAATCGAGAATTCAACAGTGCTGTGCTTTAATTATAGTTTATGTGGCATCTCAAATGTCTATCTTCACAGTATTCTAGCACTCTATTGTTTTTATATTTTTTTCAATAAATAACAGTCTGAGTTCTCACCTCTCTAAATCAAATGTTTTCCTAGATCTTGCCTTTTAAATATTAGCTAGTGTTTCATGTTCTGTAAGTTTGGTGTGCAAACAAATTGTATCTGATTGTTTCTGATGGTTTTGGGAAGACTAGAGGTTTCCATAAATCTATATATGTACGCAAAGTGTTTTTTTTTTTCCTGAAACCTTGGCTTTTATCCAGAGTGAGTTAAAAGTGAAGCAGAATCCAATCCAAGCATGTAGTAGCTGTACTCTTAAGAGTAAAGCATCTTGCTCTACATGGAAAGTTGTGAAAGGTAATGAGCTCTACGGAGTGTGATTTTCCAGCGTGTGTAGTGTGTGAAGTGTGTTTAGTGATGACTAACTGCCAGGTCCAGTGATGTTCTTGGAAGGTACGGGGGACATGGGCTCAGCACAGTACTGACACAGGCAGTCCTTTCCATTGAACGTCACTCTGTCTCCGGCAGGAAATGGCCTTCTGTGGGAAAACAGCAAAAGACAAAAACAAGCCTGTTATAACGTAAGTGATAACAGGAACTAACCAGTTTCATGGACCTTAAACGTTAGATATTAGACACTTTGGGCATGTTGTTGGACGTTCAATGAGGGATATTGTGTTTGACATGAATATTAGATTCATACAAAGTCAGTTATTTTTGATAGGCATGGCTATTTGGCTTTTTATCTCTTACTTGCAGATGGTGCAGACGAAGCAGGCAGGGTGGTAGGTTTTCCCCAGCGCAGTGACCACCTCGCCCTCCACAAACTCGCCACATGTGTTACAGCGAGTGCCGTGGATCTGCTGATAGTCCAGCGTGCACAGATAATCTCCATTTTTCATAAAGAATCCGCCCTGTGCCAGGTCGCAACCACACACTAACACACAAAACACACAAACACACAACAGTAAGGCATACATGCTGTTAAGATACTGTACACTTCCGTGTCATTTGAAGTAGAGTCAGCTGTCAGCAAGAAATTACACATGTGAACTCAGGAAAAGACATGTAAATGAATAAAACCATGCCAAAAACTAACATGTGAACATGAATTAATCATGTAAAATAAATCACATGTAAAAAAAATAATAAAAAGGCACACAAATCATGTGTAAAAATGCTACACTGGGTGTAAATACATTGAGAAAATCAATCAATCATGTAAAACAAATATAATGATAATTAGTACTGCTCTGAATAAGCCTTTTCACATAACAGATGTTTACATACAGACCACAAGACACACTAATAACTGAATTTACACAAATCAACCAGTTCAATAGTTTACACACGCTTGATTATTAATACTGTGTGTGTTACCTGGAGGATCAGCGACTGTTTTTATGGTTTGTGATAGTTGTTCATGAGGCCCTTGTATGTCCTGAGCAGTTAAACTGCCCACTGTTCTTCAAAAAAAAAAAAATCCTCTAGGTCATGCTTTGCTTTTCCAGCATCTTCTGCATATTTAAGCCCTTTCCAACAGCGGCTGTATGATGTTGAGATCCATCTTTTCACACTGAGGACAGCTCAGGGACTCGTACACAACTATTACAAAAGGTGCAAACATTCACTGATGCTCAAGAAGGCAACGCGATACATTAAGAGTGTTCCTTTGAACAGGATGATCGATGTAAATTGTTATTATTTTGTTAAAAGATGTCCTTCAGAAGCTACATAAGATATTTACATGTTTCCAAGAAGATAAGAAAAAAACCATGGAAAATTTCCCCTCCTCTCAGATAAACAAGTACAGAAATAAATCTGTACAATGGCCTTTAAAAAGTCCTTGAGGCACAATCCTTGATCATTCTGCTTCTCTATTATCCCTCAAGGTTACAACTTATTTAGCATCTACTGTGTTTGCTTTAAAAAGAGGCCATTGTTCTTAAAAATAGGTTTGACTAATATCCTTCAGTGCTCCCAAATTTCAGCATCCAGCCTCATCGACCGAAGTCATTAACTTGGACAAGAGCTCCATCTCTGCTGCAATGTGCTTTATATAGTACAGTAAGTGAGTCATACATGTGAAGTGTGTGCGTGTGTGTGCGTGTGTGTGTGTGTAAATGTAACAGTCTCTCAGCACAGGCTGTAATTTATTTAATGATGTTATATAGGGCCAATCAAACCAAGGTACTTGTCATGACACCTATTTGAGTGAATAACTTTATGTTTTGTTTATTTTACCCCAACATAACTAGTTGTCATATCACAGCTATTTATAACAAAACAACTTTACAGGTAGGATGATGTGTGTGGTGAAATGGGAATTTCCATATGAAATCATAATGCCATGGTCCAGTGATGTTTTCAAGCCTTTAAAATAGTCAGTTTTTACCCTAAAAACCAACAAAAATGCATTATTTAGCAATGGCACTTTCAAAAAAATAAATCAACAGGTAGAGCAGAGGTGGCAAATTCACTGGTTAAAATATCAAAAATTCACAGGTCTAATATCATAAATTTTATTCACAGTGTAAAGCTTTTCGAGCTGTGTAACGTTATAAAAATAAATGCACTGCAAATAAATTTCAATAAGCTCTTGTTGACATTTGCTAGCATTCACAATAGCATCATTCATCTCCCGTGCTGGATTTAGCTCATTTTTACTTGGTCCATACTTATACCATGACTGGTTTCATAATGCCTTCGAATGTTAAATTCTCAGCCACTTGCTGGGAGAAAATGAAACAAATGGTTTGTGGTTTATTTCCTAAAAGAAGTGTGGTGTTGTACATTTCTCGTGGAACGCTGGACTTTCAGAATCCATCATATGTTTCGTTGACAAAGACACTGACACTGGGAAATGGCACCAAATAACTTCAAATTAAAGATCTCTTGTGGATAAATGAGTAACTGCATCTGGGTGTTGATAAAAGCCATAAAATGACAATTAGTAGCTAAATCAGGAAGAGAGTTTTTCCCCCATATTTGACTCATCATTCCGCCAGACCTAACCATCAGGTAGAGGTATGAGGTTCCTGAGTGGTGCAACATAAACCTTCAAAGCGCTCGTCCTATCATATGGAGCTCGCGAGTTTGAATCCATCCATGGCCGGGAAACAAGAGAGCAAAATTGGCCATGCTTTCTTGTTGGCGGACATGGCATTCTCTCTCTCTCTCTCTCTCTCTCTCTCTATCACAGTGACACTAGCTAATCACGGGCATCTGTGAGCTTGTGTATGCGGAAGAGGGTAGATAGCAGTTTCCTCTGAGTATGTTACACTGCCCTGTGAGGCAGCAATTTTTAAAATATGCACTTGTGTTAGCCTTCATCCTCCCCTGTTGGTAAAGGAGAGATAGCTGGGGGCAGGAATTGGTAGATGACGATATTCGTGAGAAAATGGGTGGGAAAATGACTATAATAGCCAAAGAATCTGCTCTTGTTTCACTCACAAACTATATTTCTCCTGTATACACAGTATTGTAGGAAGCAGGTGTAGGTGGATATTGATTTCTAGTCAAAGTGTCCATGAAGAATGTGGGCAAATTTACCGGCCCACCTGACTGGGGACTGAGTGAGAGTGAGCAAGATGTCAGTTATATTTGTGCAGTGCGTTCTAGAAAGAGGCTAAAAATACCAAAGATGCATGGAAAGATGTCATGTCTGTATCTGTACCAGAGGAGCCCTGGAGCTTCTGGACTGTCTAGGCTTGATGGAAGTCTGGGTAGTGATCTTTGGCACTGTAGAACCGTATAAGGTGTTTCTCATGTTGCTGGAAGCCTAGAGAACTGTTACTGTCATGACTTGTAACAAGACAACATACGTCTTCTGGGGGAGGAAGAAGCACAAGCGGCTGTCCTTTTTCCCCAGGAAATGAGCATGAGTCACTGCTCCAGAGTGTGATCATGAGTCAAACTCTGTGGGGAAAGTATAGCTGTCACAACAGAATTCCATCCTAAATGCCATCCTGATGTGTCTGAGGGCTTCCTCCGGGTTGTCCAGTTTCCTCCCAACTTCAAAACATGCCAGGTGGATTAGCTACTCTAAGCCCGTGACCAGGATAAAACAGTTACTGAAGATGAATGAGTCAATGAATAAATTTCCCACATCCTTACCTGTTGTGCAGAATGAGACTGTATTCAGGTAAAAGAAGACACAAGAAGAAGGTATGTGGCACCATTTTAAATCAATACTCAGCAGCCGTAATGAATTTAACAAAGTCATGACTCCGAAGAGAATGAGAGAGAGAGATAGAGAGAGAGAGAGAGAAGAAAGAGAGAAAGTAGTACAGAGATAATGAGCTATAGGCCTCGTAGGAAAGAAGGAACTCCATTTCCTGAATACACAGTGATCCATTTCTGCAGATGAAGAGAGCCTAGACACGCATATATTCAGATTGCTATCATAAGAGTATCAGGTCTCGGTCTTCCAAATTCAGGGAACTGAGCTAACTTTATCTTTACTGCGTGCATAAGTGATTTTGGCAAAGATGTACTTTGAGAATCCCCTGCGTACAAACTGTCTTTCATCTCAGGAAGCCTCAGACACCAAGGAGTACATTAACTTTAGATTCCCAGGATTACAGGCATGTGCTACACAAAGGCATCACCACTCATAATAGTATATCCTGTCCTGGGTTAAAGAAAACCGTGTTTTTTTGGGGTTTTTTTGCAAGACCTGCTCTTTTTTGACTGAGTCATGTTCACAATCACAGTCGTTCTGTTTATGAGAGCACACTCGAAGGGGAAAAAATAGATCACTGTAATTCCTTACAGAGCCACTGACCTTTGCATGTAAAGCATTTGATATGGAAGTGGTTGTTCTGCACTCGTAACACCTCGCCCTTGCATGGCTCGCCACACTTATAGCACTGGATGGAAGGCTTCTCCTTGCGGGGATGAGCGTCATGTGTGTGGCTCACTGTTTAAAACACAGAAAAGTCATGTTAGCATGTGTTTAATCTTCAAGGATCACCAAACAAATTGCAAATAATAGACAAGTACATATTTTATAGACAAGTACATACATTCTAAAATGCTTTAATGTCATACACTATGCAATGACAATATACAGTAAATAGGAAACTCTTCAGAAATGTATGTGGATCCCAGGAGAAGTGTAGAAATATCACATGAAATGTATATAAATCCAAGAATGTACTGCCTAGTTACAGCATCTACATAACAAACAGTGGATTACAATAAAGAGAAACCGGAACGACCTCGAACCTCTCTACCATAATACAGTAATTAACAAAGTGGTTAAGATGTTGGACTTCTGATCAGAAGGCTGAGAGCTCAAATCCCAGCACTGCCAAGCTGCCGGGCATTTACGCAAGGCCTTTAACCCTCAACTGCTCAGTTGTATAAATGAGATAATTGTAAGTCGCTCTGGATAAGGGCATCTGCCAAATGCTGTAAATGTAACAAAGAAATGTCGGTTCCGCAACAGGAACCAGTGCCAACCATCTCTGATTCCCCAGGGACAGATTTCATTGCTGCACAGGCAGGCTCCAAATAACAATGCATTTTAACACGTATACATCTGAAGTATTTGACCCTGACCCCATGCACATATACACATAATTCACCAAAGTGGTCCATGACTTTTGTGTATGTTCTCAAGGATATCCTATTCATCAGCACGCTAACATAACATGGCCTTTGAAGCCTCTGTTCATAAATATTCATCAGCACATTCATTTCCCCGTGGTGAGCCACACCCCCCGCCCCGTCCCATGCCGTCTCAGCCCAAACAAAGCCTCGGCATGGAGCATAACAAGAGGACGTGACCCTATCTCTCTCTGCCAGACACAGTGTGCAATTTAATGCTCATCCAAATCCATTAGCACATAGCAGGAGATTATGAAAATGACTACGGTTACAGTATATGAAATATCATATAACTACTGCACATTATAGGATTCCATTAACTTGATATCTCTCTATGTTTGGTAAAAATTGGATGATATTGGCTAAGAATAGCATAAAATCAACTCCAGTGTGTAGACATTTTACATAACAGAGCCTTAAGCTGCAATCAATGTAAAATAGGAAAACAACATCAGCTGTTAAACTACCGTTCACAAAAATAACCATAATCAGAAATATTCAGCATGAGCATTATTAAGTCCCTGTCAGGACCTGTTACATCCCCTGGCTGGGTATCTGATCATATCATTATTAAATGTCATAAGAATATTTTATACCACAGCGCTGTTCAGTTCTCAAATCTGATTGGTCAGAAGCTCTAACAGTCCATCCAGCTGCAATTGTAATCACAGGTGTATAGCAATATTTCTTCTATTTTATCGTTTCTATAGTAACATCTAGCAGAGGAAACCATTATTTATCAAAGAAATCCTATTTTCATTGATATGGTGAGGTTTTCTGTAAGGAGTCTCCAGTGTCAGTGTCAGGAGTCAGTGTCCAGAGAGAGAAAAAAAGAGAGGCTGGTGAAGAAACGACTTTTTTATACCTGCAATAATAGCATAACGTCATATTTTATTCCTTAAATACATGCATGATGATTCCAGGAAATAGAAATGACGTGAAGAAATGGATAGTATTTTTAGTATCCAGGAATATTAGTGTAGTTTATTGGGTTTATTGGGTTTGGTGGCTTGGTTGGGTCTGGTACCAAAACACAGCTCTCACAGCTACAGGATATGAATACTTACATTTATAAATTTATAAATTATGAGAGAGAGAGAGACAGAGAGAGAGAGAGACACAGAGAGAGAGAGAGAGAGAGAGAGAGATCTGAGACATTAAAAATAATTTAGCGAGACAATCTTTTAAATATCAGTCCACTTGATATTTACGACGAAAAAGAAATCTAGACCAAAAAGCATGACATAAGAAGAACTTTGCTCCTGTCATGCTCCTAATTCCGTCCATCATCTGCAGACCCTCACTGACTCATCCTCACAGAGCCGCATCTGTTCCATCCAGAGGCAACGGGCTGTGTTTTTTAATCGTGTGTGTGTCAACGAGGTGTTCAAAGAGCCGTTTTTTTGTCTAAAAGAGGCCGTCACAGGATAGCCGACAATGGACTGCACCTCTAAGGAGGGTGTGTTTCCATGGTTACGGCTGCGGGCCACCCCACGAGTGTGTGTCCCATTTAAAACCGCAGCACTGCAACGCAGCAAAGGCAGGCGGCAGGATTTATAGCAGAGTCTCTAAGATTGCTTTAATCAATCAGTCGGTCGTGATTGCTTAGTAATAGATCATTGAAGTTAAATGGTTTTATATCACTGGAGAATAAGGAGCTCAATCTGACACAACACCGTGCAAACTTCAAATGATTCCGAATCAAAT
This sequence comes from Pangasius macronema, assembly GCA_037577455.1. NCBI lineage: Eukaryota > Metazoa > Chordata > Actinopteri > Siluriformes > Pangasiidae > Pangasius > Pangasius macronema. The sequence continues at coordinate 27,199,557 of CM074947.1, read as the reverse complement.
GACATAAATGACTTGCTGTTGTTTTCTATCTTTGGAAAATATCATCTATTTTAAAGACGTGAAGCAGCACTGCAGTGTCACTGACCATCACATCTAACTGCTTGTGAAGTCTTTTTCGCCATCACTCCAAAGATCCAGAACAAACGTATCATCTTGGTGTTTCATTTGAAGTGAATAAAGTGGCAACACATAAAACAGCTGGATAAAGACTTCACAACAGTCAGTGTGCCTGCCTGATGAACACACACATTACATACACCACACACACACACACACACACACACACACACACACACACACACACACGCACACATCACCTTTCTTCTTGACCATGACCATCAGCGGTGAGATGAAGCCTGAGTGTTAATCCGTCCTGATGCTTCAGCTGTCGTGAGAATAGAAATGAAAAGAAATAAAAAAAAGGAAATAAAAGATGCGAATCAGGAAAGCATGAACGAGACAGTGGGCATAAATGCAATGTGCTTACTCCCTGACTCCCTGTGCTTCTTTCTCTCTCTCTTCTCCTCCTCCACCTCCTCTTCCCATTCTCCCTCCCTCCCTCCCTCCATCCATCCATCCCCTCCCCCTCCCTTTCTCTCTTTCGCTCTCTCTCTCATCCCACTGTAGGCTCACCCATCTCTCGCTGCAGTATCGGGGTTGCAGGGGCTGCCATGTGACAAGACCAGAATATGCTACACGGATACACTCCTCTTAAAGGGCACACACATATGGAGCTTAGAAGCTGACAGAAAATTTTGAATATGAAATTTTTTATGTTTGTTTATATGTCACTTTTTTTCTGTAGTGTATCTAAGCAGTTTATATCTTGGCAATGTTTTTTTTTCTTTCTTTGTTTTGAATTTGCTAGGTTTGCCTGAAACATATATCATTTGAAATGAGAAAAAATGGGTTTTGAGATTTAAAAAAAAAAAAAATCAGAAACGTAAATACAAGATGCTTCACTTTTGGCCTAATTTACATAAAATCTGCATTTCTGAGATCTGAATTTTTTTCATATTCGTAATTAGGATTCTGATTTTTTTCTTCTTCTCAAAGCCATAACTCATAATTTCAAATTCTTTAAAAAAGTTTTTAAAGACAAATCTCACCCCTAGCAAGTTCAAAACAAAGAAAAAACATGTACATTTATTAAATGTGGACATATCCTACAAAAAGAATATAATCAAAAGGCAAAATCTGCAATCACTGGACACTGAATTGCATAAATATTCACCCCTTGAGCTTTTCCTTGAGCTTAGTGTTAGAACCTGAAACTAAATTGGACAGCATAGGGGGTTAATACTTACGCAATAACAATGTTTCTTACTTCTCAATCTTTCTTACAAACTATTCTGATGCACTCACACACACTTTAATACTTTTTAATAGTAATATTTTGTGTAGATTCATAACATACAGTATAATCCCACAGAACTCCATTTAGGTTCCTACATTACAGAAGGTGCAACAGTCCATAGGGTGTGAATACTTATGCAAGGCACAGTATAATAGCTACATAATATTAACATATATGTGTCACATGCAAAACAGTCGCAAGGAAGATGCAAGCTGATAACGAAAATGGTGACATGCTGTCCGGTCTTGCATATTTGAATTGAATTAATATGCAAATTGATTGTGGGTGTGTCTATATAAAAGTTAAAATATACAGGGCGGAGTTGATGCGAATAGATTCATTTTGCACACACAATGCGATTCAGCCTGCTAAACCTTAAAACCACCTTGGGGATTGGCTATTGGATGAGCACATTAGTACAACCGAAGGTACGTATTATATTTGCAGATTTGGGTTAAAAGTTCTGTTCATACGAATATTACACATGACAGTAGATGCATCTGGATCATTTATGGATAGCAGTAAGTGTGTGTGTATGTATACTTACTTAAATTATCATTGTAATACCTTATAAAGGGATGGGTTATGGTTTATGTATTAGGCCATTAAAGTCAATCGTGTAGGTTTTACTCTTAGCTAGGTAGGTATTTTATAAGTCCTTTATATCTCACAAGGTTCATCAACAACATTTGTATTATTTTTTTGCCTTGAATAATTACACAGCAAAGAATAATTGAATAATTATGATTCATCGCTGTTTACATAACATGGATGCACTTTGTGCATTTTGAAGTAAGGCTTCGGGAACTTCAAAACTATTCCATTAGCTGAATCACTACTTCAACTTTCTCATCCTCGGCACATCACAGAACCCAATGCTTCTAATCAATTGCATCATTTGTGCCTTTGGATAGAGAGTCGCTCCTGTACTACATATATATTTATTACATATAACAAGTCAAGTTAAAAAAGCAGCAAGTGAAGAAGGGGAATAATACTGTTTTTGTACACAATGCGGTTTCGCCAATTAAGTGACAATTCGCAATTCGTGACGTGAATCCTCTAAACCACCTCTTATAATACGTGCTGCTGTGAGATCTCATCATTCAAATCAAATCACTTTATCGATAGTGATTGTTCACATGAAGGACCTCAAGAAATATAGAAACCCTGAAGAGAGAAATATAGAGAACTTGAACCATTGCTGGATAAATAAAATTGAAAATGTAATATTGGTATGTCATGATTTATGGGCCTCAGTTATTTTAACTTCCTAAACATGGGGGTGGTTTATCTCCTGCACACTGATTACAAGGTTATATAACTTGCTCTTTCATAAACACCTCTTATACTGTATACCAAACAGTAGAATGAATCACTTCTACCCTGTTAATAACAGCTAATCTCTGGTTGGTGCCTGTTAAATTCACTTTCGTAATCTCCTTGATCCCATTGCAGAGTAAACAGTAATAATGCAGGGGCATGAAGTTGAAGCAATGACGTTAAAATGATTAACAGTTGATGTGTATGCAAGAAAAACTCGAAACATGACAAAGAGAAAATAGGCTGCTGCAGTACAAATCAATAGGTCAAAACAAAGAAGCTATTTTTCAGGAACACAAAGTGAAATATCTGAAAACACACAAGCTAATGGTAAGCCACTCCAATACTGGCATAAATAAAGTATTCCAGTGTTGGCTTACATGCTTTTGGGTGGTCCTGAACTCTAATCCCCAAAGGGGCAATGGATTGATTGGTGTACCTCCACCATGGCCCACCATGTTTACATGCAATACAATGAGGTTCAACAATCCACATGAATTAGTAAGTGTAATTCAAACTAAATGGCATGGTGGCATTGTTGCCTCACAATTCCAGAGTCACTGGTTTGATCCTGAACTTGTGACTGTGTAGTGTTTCGCATGTTCTCCTTGTGTCTGCAAAGGTTTCCAAGGGTTTGCTGTTTTCCTCCAACCCCCCAAAAACATGCCAGAGGTGGACCGACTACTCTGAATTGTTCCTAGTTGTGGATGAGTGTATACATGGGTCTCTGAGATGGACTGGCATCGCATACAGGTGGAATTCCTGCCTCACACCCACTGTTTCTGTTACTGAAGATGGATGAGTAAATTTTAACTGCTTGCAAGGAGAGGCATTTGAGGTCATTGTTACCATATTACTGTCTGAGTAGAGTTTTGAATGTTCACCCTGTGCCCATGTGAGATCCCTCAGGGTTCTCGGTTGACTGAATAGGTGGACTAAATATTAAAGATAGAATTAGGTGTGTCAGTTCATCATCTTGTCAGCAGTAAAGCTACATCAAAGTTTTCCAGCACAGAAAAGTCTTCAGGACAGAGGCGTTTGTTCTTTCCGGTTTCTCGATAATGTAGCAAGTTTTTGTTTTACTAACTTCAAGAGTGAGAAAAAGAGAAATGATGGCGAGGGAACAACTGTTTAAAGCGATAAAGTGTTAACAGGAACTAACTTGTTCGCAGTCATTCCACAACATTAAATGTAATTTTGTTCTTTAATAAATAAATAAATATAATAGTTGGCAAATTGCTGGGGTATATCTGCCGATTATTCTTCCATTACCACAAGACCTCTGTTCTGATTAGGTGTATTTGAGATATTCTTACTCAAATGAAGCTATTAATCAGATCATTAATGGCAGAGAAGGTTGCATGTAATTGTACCCCTTGTAAACAAGGTACAAAAGACATATAACACACAGCTCCATCAGCAAAAAAAGAATAAAATGCAGACTACAGCAATACCAACTAGAGTAAAGTGCAGGGAATCATCGATCAAAATGAAGTTGGCAGAGAGGGATGAAGATGGAGCCAGAGATAGAGAAACCCAGCCAAAGAGCTGAAGAGTCTATGCTGTACTCAGCACAAAAACCTGGGCACCATACTGAAAGCTAATTGCAGGTAGAGGATGGGTAGATGAACTGTCTGACTTGGTAGATCATGCATGAACACAAGGGTGCCAGGGTTGTGGTTTTAGGCCAACTTGGGATAGTCCGTGGCCATCATGTTCTTCTTTTAAAGCAAGTTATTGGAATTAAATCAAATCAAATTCCACAAGCATAGGCTATGGCAAACAAAGGGAAAGTGTAAGTGCATTTAGTGTAACCCTTTCTGTTGTAAGATATAATCACAAAGATCAGGAGAGGGAAAAGATGATCTTGTACCAGGCGATGATCAAAAAGGTGTATTGCAGAGACTGCAAATCAGAAGTGTGTGCACACCACGGTGTAAAGACTGAGAAAAAAAAGACCTATGTCTGCCTTCTCCAACACCCAAACTTTCTGAGCTAGTTTCCAGTCTTTTTTGTGTGGTTTTTGAGAAGTAGTCAGGATGGAAATTTTGCTGAGACTTGGCAACCTTGCATAAATAACACATTCAAGAAGTTGAGCCAAGTGCCTGAAACCATTCCCCATGTCACCTGCAGACAGATATGTTATCTATCGTTAGAACCCTGGGTGTGAGGCAAGAATACACCCACAATGGCAAGAATACAATGGATGGCATGCAAGGGCATCATTGACAAATAAATTTGGAGCTTTATCACATACAGGGACTATTTAGCATAGACAATTCATCCACCAGCATGTTTTTGGGAGGTGGGAGGAAACCAGAGAACCTGGAGGCAACCCACATGAACACAGAAAGAACCGAGGGTCAGGATCAAATATCCACTTTAAAAAAATAAAAAATAATAATAATCATATGCTCCAAGATAGACTGTCTATCGGATGTCACCATCAGAGCTCTGCCAGGAAGGACAGAGGACTAGACCCAGAGTGAGATCTATAAACTTCATCTAGAGCAGATGGCCAGACAGAATGTACTGTTTTAGTACCCCTGAGGCTGCATCTTGAGCTCTTTAACCTTCCCCTAAGAGAATTACAGCTGAGAGCTCTATGATTATCTCCAAGGATGCAATCAGATAATGCTGACACAGCAGTATTTCCCAGGCTTGATCACTGTGATACTGTAAAAACTCTCCACACACCACCATTATTGGGGCTCTAGGACAATTGCCAATTGATTTTTTTTTTTAATCAGTTTTCATTTGACTTATCATGACAAGGTCTGATCTAGGCCAATATTTCTGAAAATTCCTCTTTAAAAAATTCATACTTAAAAGCTGGGAGTAACAGTGTGTTATAAATGTTCTTAGAGTGAGAGGAACAGGAGTTCACCCTAGGAGTAAATCTTGAGCATGAAGTAAGCCAATCAACCACACCCAATTTCTGTAGTATGAGCCGACACTCTTAAACTCTATAGCTGCTTTGGATTTGGGTTGAACCTGACTAGTCAGGATAAGAAGACAGATTTCCAGGATATAATAGAGGCAATTAATGCCTTATACCCAGCTATTTTGTGCACTACCAGAAGAGTGCAAGGAAACATGGTACCTTCTCAGAATACAGACAAACAAAAGTCTATTATTTACACATAAAACTGTGTTAAAACAAGTTTCTGCCATCAGACACTACAGCAGAGACACCATAATGGGCATAGAGACAGCCCAGGACCCCGTGCATCTGAAAGTATAACGGCTAAATACCATAATATGATTATGAAGTGAAGTGAAGTGACTTTGTGACCAAGCATGGTGACCCATACTCGGAATTTGTGCTCTGCATTTAACCCATCCGTGGACACACACAGTAGTGAACACACACACCCGGAGCAGTGGGCAGCCATTTTAGCTGCGGTGCCCGGGGAGCAGTTGGGGNGGAGCAGTTGGGGGATCGGTGCCTTGCTCAAGGGTCTCACCTCAGTCGTGGTATTGAGGGTGGCAGAGCGCGCTGGTAGTTCACTCCCCCCACCTACAATCCCTGCCGGACCCGAGACTCAAACCCATGACCTTCGGGTTACAAGTCCGACTCTTGGACCATTAGGCCACTACTGCCCCCATGATTATGTGGTGAACATGTGAGTAAATGCTGAGTAACTGTTTAAGAACCTGAAGCACTTTATAACC
>CM074947.1:27181855-27193102 GCA_037577455.1 Pangasius macronema | reverse complement strand
ACTGCCCCCATGATTATGTGGTGAACATGTGAGTAAATGCTGAGTAACTGTTTAAGAACCTGAAGCACTTTATAACCGAAATGAGTGTGGTTTTTTTTTTTATATTCACAATCCACACATTCTCAATTACATCCTGCCATTTTACTCGAGATCAATTAAACAGAGCAGCCAGATGACCGCATGAGGCATGTCCCAAATAGTTGTCCTCGATCACCCGTTATTGCGTTGTTTCTTGTAGTGTCTCTGGGGTATTTAATACAAATTAATTCTATTATAAAAAAAAGTATAATATCTTTATGAGATCAGCAATAATAGTACATAAGAGTAATTTCAGAGCAATCTCTGTTTAGTGCAGCATAACTACTGATGCTTTCCAAACACAATTACTTGTACAAGGCTAAACACATTAAGCGGCCATCCACTACTGAAGATATAAGCGCTAATGTTTTGGTCTACACTTCTGACCATTACGTATGGGTTGATGCATCAGAAGAATGCAGCAGACCTGGCCATGAACAGTTACGCCACGCCTTTTCTTCCACGTCTGTGTCCTTCGTCTCATTACCAGCCTCACCATTGTTTGGACAATGGCTTCTTGGAACTCTTCCAAGCACTTAAAGCCCTTTACCTCTTTTCCCATGAGGCTCTGGTCCTCCTAATCCACAAACAACCACATGACCCTTGCTGCTTTCCTGACTGACACATCATGATTTTATCCATTTATAGTTACATTCAATGCTGTGGAACGTCTATGAGACAAGTCCTTTATCACTTGTGCTGTAGCAGCTATAAATAGTTGTTACCTCAGCAGCCTCTCTTTTCTTCCTCTCTCGAAGTTAATGAGACAAAAAAACACAACTTGTCATAGACCCAAGAAACCGGAATACAATCAAAATGCAATCTCCCAACTGACTGTTACCAAGCACCGACACTGGAGCCTCCTTCCATAAATAAATCCTTAAATAAATATCCAAATAAATGTCTTCACCATATCAAAGTTCATAGGTTTTTTTTTAAATGTGTATTTGGTTAGGCTTATATTATATATGGAGCATCCACCATACAAGTCCCTGTGAATGAGTTAGAATAGAAATGATAAGGTATTAGAATAAGCACATTAATAAACACATGTGATTCGAACTGCAGCCAGAACTAGTGTTATAGTAGTAGAGTACTGTTAGAGTAATGTCATTCAGCTGTAAATTAATCACATTCATGGCATAACAATTGTTTTTTCATTGTGCTCACAAAACTCCATAAAAGGCAAAGCTCAGAGAGAGCTGAAAACGACAACTAAATGGTACAAGCACATGCACTAAAACTTCCAGTAATACGGCTCAGCCATTGCAGCATGTCGGCTACCAGACACACATTAACTCTTCCTTTTTTTATACGGCATTTCTTTTGTCCTAAATCATCGGGTAGAACTGAGTTCCACAAAAATTTCACTTAATTGTTATGTGGAATTGAAATAAATATGCAGCATAACCAGTATATAAATTTGCAGAAACGTATCACCATTTAAACGATCGGAAGCCAATCAATGGAAGTTCACATTACTGATGGACTCCTTACACATAAACTTGAATAAATTTAGGAGCTCTTGTAGTATGCAAACATTTTTCAGAACTAACTGGATTTCATGAAAGCCACGTTACGCTTATGCCCCTGCAAATGATTTATGAAAATAAATGTGTATCCAGTTTGATAAATGAGGCCCAATATCTGTATTTCAGTAGCTAGTAGTTGTAATATGAATAAAATTAGTGGAGTTGGTGTTGTTTCTCATGCTGTTCCACTACATTAACTGTCTTTAGGGAGCAACAAGGAGAGGAAACGAGGCTCACTGGGGATGCTACGTTCATTCGTCTTTTATAATTTTCCATCACATGGCAGACTGATAAACTAGGCACCACTTCTCTGCTATAAGCTCCAGTTGGCACTAATATTAGCTTAGCACTACCAAAAACAGTTAACACTTCAAGAGTGGTTAAATGAGGATAAGGACAAAGCCCTTATGAGTCCTTATCGTTTCACCTCAGCTCACTCGAGACTTCCATTCAATCAGCTAGCATCAATCCAACGGCAGGGATTTGAGGACAGCTCCCAAACAACAGGGAATACACGCACACACACACACACACGCACCAAAAAACCGAGACATACAAACATGTGCCTGTCAAGGTCAGGCTCTCATACACACATTCACAGCTTTTCCCAGAAGCCTTACCATCAAGTCCGAAGCACGAGGTGATTTTTTGGGCGTAGTTGCACAAGCCATCGTAAGCAGGCTGCTGCACCGCACTCCTTTCACCCATCTTTGCCGAGACATAAACACAGAGCGCGCTCGCTCCCACTCACACGCTCCCAGGATGGCCTTGGCAGGACATTCTGAGCATCCGTAGTCATCAATAATTCAGCCACGCACGCACACACACATGCACGCTCAGAGATACAAACACACTCAGAAAAGTGCTGAGATGGAGCATCCTTGCTGTGTGTGTTCTAGTGGCAGAAAGGTACAGGTAGTGAAGAGCAGGCTGGTGCAGAGGAAGGGCGGGGCTTTTACAGAAAGAACACTGCTAATGCTAGGCTATTGACCCACCTCCATACACACATAAAGGATGCTCAGTAAGAAACGGGGCAATTGCAAAACCCAATCTGGATCGATATTTTTTAATTATTTTCTTATATGTGGTCCCCCACCTTTTAAGAAACCAAAAGTAATTGGACAAACTAACAACCATAAATTAAATTGTCATTTTTAATTCTTGGTTGCAAATCCTTGGCAATCAATGACTGACTGTCTGGAACCAATAGACATCAGCAGATGCTGGGTGTTTTTTTTGTGATGCTCTGTCTGGCTTTGTTCTTGGGGGTATTTTACCATAAGCAAGTCAAATGCATGCTCAATTGGATTCAGGTTAGTTGACTGACTTGGTCATTGCAGAACATTCCACTTATTTGCCTTAAAAAAAAAGTCTTGGGTTTCTTTCGAAATATGCTGCGGGTCTTCGTCCATCTGCACTGTAAGGTACCATGCAATAAGTGTTGAAGCATCTGGCTGAATCTGAGCAGATAATCTAGTCCTATACACTTCAGAATTCATCCTGCAGCCTCATCATCAATAAATACAACAGAACCAGTTCCAGTGGCAGCCATTTGTTCCAGAACTGTAAGGGCTTTTTTTTTTTTAAACACTAATCTGGTCTTCCTGTTTTTGAGGCTTACCAAACATATTGTGATAAACCCTCTGCATTTACTCTGGTGAAGTCTTCTCTTGATTGTTGACTTTTGATGACACAGATAAGCGTACCTCCTTGAGGGTGTTCTTGATCTGGCCAAGGGCTTTTGTTTTTCTACCACAGTTGGTCTCTGTGGTCTTCTGGGCCTGTTGGCGCTTCTAAGCTCACCAGTGTGCTTTTTCTTTATAAGAGTGTACCAAACAGTACCAAATTCGGTCAGAGCTCAACTTGTTCACTGGCAGAGACAGCACTTTGGACTTGATATTGAGAGTTAACATTTGATATTGAGTGGAACACTTTCCAATACCTCAGAGCACAGAGGTTTAACTTCCAATGTCATGCAATCCAATTTAAAAGTTCTATTTTTCCACCAGGTGCACACAGGTGACCTTGTTTCCTCTGATTGCCACTGGCATCAGGATACTATCATGTCTGGATGACCTAATTCTGAAGTGAAGTGTAACGTGACGTGAAGTGTGGCCAAGTATGGTGCGCTCTGCATTTAACCCATCCAAGTGCACACATTAGTGAATACACACACACCGTGAACACACAGCCTGCGGTACCTGGGGAGCAGTTGGGGGATCGGTGCCTTGCTCAAGGGTCTCACCTCAGTCATGGTATTGAGGGTAGAAGAGAGCACTGGTCATTCGCTCCCCCACCTACAATCCCTACTGGCCCGAGACTCGAACCCGCGGCCTTCAGGTTCACCTTTGGGGTGCAAGTCAGAAGTGGGATTCAAACCCACACCTCCAGGAGAGACCGCAACCTGAACGCAGTACCTTAGACTGCTCAGCCATCCTGACATGCTCTCTCCCTAAGGACCAAGGCATTCCAATTCAAAGTCACATGGGACATGCAAGTGACTGTGTTTCCTCTGATTCTTACTAGCATCAGGATACTGCCATATATGGATGACCTACTCCTGCATGTTCTCACCCGGCAGCAAGCCAGCCAAAACACATCCATTCTCTCAAATTGGGATCACTCACGCCCTGTTCACACATGGCATTAACATGCGACCTGGGTGATCCTATAGTCGGTGGAGAGCACTTAGTTGTGAATGGGGTCAAACATCCTTAACGCCAGGTGTGGGCAGCTATGCATCTCAGATGTCCACCTGCGATCACTTGAGACAACATGAATACAAGGTGTCAACAGTGCCTCAGAAAAGAGCTCCCTAACAACAACCAGGTGATGGGTCATTGGCCTGCAGCTGGAGTCTGTATAAACGCTAGCCACCCCAGTAACCCACCGTGAGGTGGATATGCATGCACTGCTGACAACAGACACCTAGGGTTGGTAGAACTGTGGGTATTCCGGAGAAGGGTCTTAAGCATGCAACTGGAGTCGAGGCAGCTGAAAACAGTATCCCACTGGCATTTCAAGGCATTTTTAATACAAGGAGTTCAGTTGGGGGCAGTTGCCCAGTGGACAGACACAGTCACCAGAGATTTTTCCCTCATTGCCCGGGGATGTGTCTGGTACCACAGAGGTACTGGGGATGTGGCCCCTGAAGTAAGGTACATCCAACAACTGAAGTTTGTTTTTCTTGTCAGACAACATTGTTTAAGTCAGTTTTCTCAACCATCAGGATGGCAAGAGGGCAAGTAGAACAGGGTCTCCTAGTTTCACCGAGCAAACCATCTGCCGAGCTACACAACAGCATGGTGGGTGCCCTGCTGAGACTGTGCATAGGGAACTGCATGCAAGGGAGAAGGTACACAGCAACAGTTACATTTTTACTAGTGTCTTTTGTTTCCCATACTGTGCTCCAGAAGTGCTACAAATATGGTAGACATTTGTAGTCTTTTTTTTTCCCCCAGATAATAATCCGGGTTGGAAAGGCCAAAGGAAAAGACAATTTGACAAGAGAGCCAAGCTATAGCTTTCTCAAAGAGGTAGACATAACTGGACAAAGGGAACTGCAAAAAGTTGAATTAAGTAAGAGAATAAAAGAAATATTTCAAAAAATATTGAGAATACAACTCATAAATAAACACTGCAAAATACAGAATGCTTGGAGAAAATGAATATTTTAATTGGGACGGAAAGTATATAAGAAACCTATTTTTTTTCTTTTTTTTCCCCAAAGATACAAAATAGATGCAAGGTGCAACAAGACATGTTCGATGCTGAAGCACAATGTTCAGCGTACAGTATGTCAGTGAGGGCTGTAAGAATGCAGCTCCCTTCCAATACACATCCCTACTTTAATGGACTAAGACTGTGAGCATGCAATGCAATGATCTAAACAACAGCTCATTGCTGCATCATGGCAGTGACTTTTGACATTATGCGTCAATCTGATGCAATGTCGTGAGCTACATTTCTACAAATGCTGCCACCAATCCGTCAAGCAGAACAGTGACTGGTCTGAGTGAATGAAAACCAGGGAAAACATACTTAGATTAATAAAATGAAATTTGGTGGCTTTCTACTTAAGTCTACTCACAAAACATCACCAGTAAAATGAAAACACATCGTTAAGTGCAAGACTCAAACCTCCAAAATGGCAAAAATGCCATCCTCCACCACATCCAAATAAGGCATTCGTCACATCTAGGCAGGCGTTAATAATCAGTTATGAGATTACTTTACATTTAACGCTTACAAACTTGTGTGTCGCTTTTCGTGCACCAAACAAGAAAAATGCCTTTTCTTTTTGGCAAGAAGCACAAGGGCAGCTGTCTAAGGTTCAGTATTTTGGTCAAACTGGAGAAATCAAAAATTTTTTATCACAGCTCTAATATAAATATGTTAAGCCTAGTGTTTCGTATGCTGGTTAAATAGGTCTTAAAAGCAGCAAGTTATTTGGAACAAACAAAGAATTTGTGAAAGCCTTATTGTAACTGCATCTGAATCAAAGTCAATCCAGAGATGCCTAGTGATCCCCACTGTGCCAAGAGTGGAGAATTTTTTTTCTTATCCACTAATGCCTAGTCACAGCCGCATTAATTGGCAACTAAGAGGCTAAAACCATGGCCCAAAAAAAAAAAAAAAAAAGACTGAAACAAAGAGGGGGTACTTTTTCCTTTCCTCCTAGAAAGGGTTTGCATGCATTTTACATCACTGTACACATATATACATGATTAGAGAAAACCTCATGAATTTTTATGGTATAAAATGTGCAAGATCAAAAAATAAGGATCTTTACAATAAACAAGCCACTTGTACATGACAGAACCTTTTCATACTAAAAGAAAGAAAATTAAAATAAAAAAAAGAAAATGCTTTGCATACGTACAAATTAAATAGGACAATGTTGTCTACTGTCAATGTGCAATTTAATTATATATCAACTGCAAGTTTGATTAATTGGATCAATATGCAGGGGAGAAGATATTCTCCAAGTTAAATGGAATTAAAATGCTAAGCAAAAGGGCTTCAGTAGGCATGTGCTGGTAATCACGTCACAACTGCCTAATGTTTTAACATGGTTTATATCATCTCGGCATGTTTACCAGTACTCCCATTTGGGATTTAGTTTCCACTATACATTATAACGTCTAATGTATTGTAACTTCCAATTAAGGCCAGAGACCCGGCCTTTATTCAAGAGCCTCCTTGCTGTGGTATAAGAGGAATAAAACACTTCAGGGCATGCTGTGACTGAGTGGTAACCATCCCATCTAGGATTATTTTCCTAGAACAGCATGCCCTGTTATGCTGTAATCCTTACATACTGCAGAATTGATTATCCACACATGCCTACATCAAAGGTTACGGAAAAAAAAAACAGGCCTTAATTGTTTCACAAATCCAGCTAGACAGGAAATGGACAATTTCAGCATTGTAAACCTCTGCTTATGCGTTTCACAGAAAAATTAAAAGTCTGGTTAACACTATTGCTGGTGTATGTTTCTACATAGGTAATAAGGGAAAAAAAATATATATGCCAGATGTTCTGTAATAATACTGAAATCAGAAGAATTCTCTAAAATTAAAAATTCAAATAGTAAGTCCTTACCCACAATAAATAACTGTAAAACGTGTGAGAGTGACAAGAACAGCTAAATCCTAGAGAAGTAGAAGGCACACACACGACATAAGTTAACATACACATGTAAGGCAATGAAGAAGTTAAACCCTTAAAAATGAAAGGTTTAGAAACACTGTCATGAATGTGACGCACAGTTCTCCAAGGACGCTCCAGTGAAATCCGATTCCTGATGTGCAAACCTGCGCAGTCCAATTTGAACATTCAGAGTCCACATTATCGTCTTTTTTACAGATGAAAGAGGGATCAGGACTGAGAAGATGAATAGCGGTAAAGCAGATCAGTCTGCTTTTTAAGCACAGTTCGATAGCTGATCCTGAGTTATCAAAATATCAACATTACAGATAATGGTTTAGGTTGCATATGCATTATTGGATACGTAGTCCATCATTTGGTATCATCTCCCCACAAGCAAATAATATAAGCACAGTACTGTAACAACAGCTTATTAAAATTCAATTTTACACACAATTAATCCGGTTTACATCAAGCTCAGAGCTTTTATTAATTAGTATCTCTAACAGATCAATTTTGACATTATGTATGTATATTTTTTTAGCTCTTACAGAACTAATATCTGTTTTGGACAAGAATAAATAAGCGTGTTTCAGTCCGAGGCGAAACACACAGGGGGTTAAAACAAAAAAAATCTGGAAGTCAGCAGGTTCATGTGCAAAGCCAGAGGAACAATAAAAGGCAAATTTAAAAATAATATATAAAATGGCAAAATGAACAGAGAGAAGAAGAGACGATTTGGATGAAGCGAAAAAAGGGATAAAGAACAAAAATATGCATCGAGAGTGCTACTACAGCCACCTTTCCCCATCACACCTGTGCAGGTTTGACCTGTGCGCTTTTTCTTCCATCCTGATCTCCCCTGCATGTTCTCAGATAGATGAGTGTAGACCCTCTGGATCTTCATAGGCAGGAGCCTGACCCGAAGGTTGAATAGGATTCAGTTGGTGGTTCCTGTGCCAGCTTCCCACTCTCGTGTCAAGTCTGAACTGTACCAATGATGCACAGTGGGCAGGAGCTCAGGGGGATGAAGACGCAGAGGTGTGGAACTTAACAAATGCGATGGCTGCCAGCTCCTTACAGAACTCCTCCAGGACGATGACTCCCTCCAGCAATGTCACGTGATCAATACTGAAGCAGCACACCAGCAATCAGACATGTGGCAGAAATGCACGAAATGTAGTCATGTCAACTAAAACTAATCTGATGTGGAAATCTGTCCTACCTCGAGCCCTCTGGTTCCATCCCGAGCAGCCTCTTCCTCACTAGCAGCAGTTTAGGGTTGAAATCTGGGATACGGTGGATCCTCAACATCAAGTCTCCCACCACCTGACACAAATGTCAAGAGGAAGCATCAGCTTATCCATTACTACAATGTTCACACAAGCAAGTCCCACTAGCACTACTCAGAATTTGTTGCTGTTGAATGCAAATTCAAATGCAAAGAAATGGCACAAATAGAAGGGAAATTTGAAGAAATAACGATACCCTGACAATGACGGAGAAGAGGGATCTACAGCCAGGTGCCAGATTGATGTAGGGGTCCAGCAAATACTCGTGCAAGTGAGGATGGGGCAGCAAAGATAGCTTCGATAATACTGACGTGACCTGCAAGTTGACATCGTACGGCTAGAAAGGGAGGAGAAAGAGACAAAAAGAATGTCGGCTTAAACAGCTACAGCACAAACGAAAGCTGTCGCAGGCAAAAAAAGAATTCCTTGGTCACGAGTTAAAAATTATGTGATCTCAGATTGGTTACCATGAACACCGGGGACCAACTCAGCACCACTGTGACCTAAGACAAGCACAAAATCCTGGCACGATCTGGAAACTTCTGGGCCAAAATCTTGCAATGTGTGTCACTAATAAGACTATCACGATACTAAGACTACAGGCAAAGCCTAATTGGTTCACACCAATCATATATACACAGAGTAAAATGCTTCCAAGATTAAATAATAATTAAATATATAAAACTAATAAGCATCATTTTTTTAAAATTCTGAGATCCTTGTAATGATCCTACCTGGTCTAGGATACGTCCCATTCTGTCAAACAGCACTTTAAGGAAGTGTCCCTCGAAGAAGGGGATGTCCAGGTTACACTTCTCAATAGGCTTAGGGGTGCCGTGCCAGTCCCACCTCTGGCAGATGCCACAGAAGTCTCGGAACTGACACACACACACACACACACACACACACACACACTGTTCTGCTTAAAATGTACCTCTTCATTCAGCATCACATTTCATTTCTCTTGGGCTGTTCGATTATTTGTCTGAATATCTTGTTGGACTTTGGAAATGTGCTATATAAAATTATTCTAATTATAATCATCATTATTCGGTAAGAGTAATTTGTTCAGATGATGTGTGTGAATTGAGGAAAATGCATCAACCAGAGCTTCCCCACTCACCTGTCTGTGTGCATCTCTCAGGTAAGTGTCATAGCCAGTGCCTTCGACCTGATAAGACGATTTAGCTTCATCCGGAACCAAGCACAAGAAACTGAGCAAAAGCCAAGAGACAAGGACACGACTTTGAAACTGGACATCAAAATATTTATTCATCAACTTTTTCAATTTGTCTTGAAACAATCTCAAGCCTTACATCAAAGCTTTAAGACTGAGATGTTTAAGATCATTGTTTATCCAAAGTTTCGGTTGCATTTCTGTCCTTTGCTACACTAATCTTAAAGGGAATTCAGTGTATTAATACACATTTAAATAAATGGCATAAAAGAGTGTATAATATTCAATCGAACATGTTCATGCACAACCAACTTACAGACCTGTTTACAATTTTGTGGACCTCTGTTTTCCCATCAGGCTTTGTGTGTTCTGTGCTAGGTGGAGGCGAGCAGCTCAGCCAATCACGGCTGGACAGCCTGGTATCTGGGGAAAGGTCAGAGAACAGCGGGTCCTCTTCCAAATCACTACACAGAGGCACAGAAAAGCAATATTATTGATATGAACACTTCGATTAAAGAATAAAGAAGTTTGCGTGCACGTTTCACAATTAAGTGATGTGAAGTGTGGCCAAGTGTGGTGACCCATACTCGGAATTTGTGCTCTGCATTTAACCCATCCAAGTGCGCGCACACAGTAGTGAACACACACACACACAGTAGTGAACACACACACCCGGAGCAGTGAGCAGCCTTATTTTACCTGGGCACCCGGGGAGCAGTTGGGGGATCGGTGCCTTGCTCAAGGGTCTCACCTCAGTCGTGGTATTGAGGGTGGCAGAGNCCGAGACTCGAACCCACGACCTTCAGGTTCACCTTCGGGTTACAAGTCCGACTCTCAGACCATTAGGCCACAACTGAACCCATGTCATGTCATGTCATGTCATGTACTGTACATGTACAGTACAGCAAAATAAAACCTACGTATGCCAATGCGGCCATTAAATAATCAATATACACTTTAATATCAATATACTGAATTTTCCGATGTCTAATCCATCACTCACAGACCTGATGTGTATACTTGTATACTTTCTGTGAAACCCTCAAGTTAGTTGAAACATTTTAACTGGACCTATAACTGCTGTCCACCATGGACCCGTTTGTGCATTCGTGTCTCTTACACGGCGTCGTGAGGCTGCCCGTTCTCCATGTGCTCGCGTTCCTCGCGCTCGTCTTGTGCCTTGTTCTCGATGTAGTTGCGCTCGCTGATGCTGCGCAGCACCAGGTTTTGCAGCACGTGCTGGCACGGCTTCTGGAGCAACTGCTCAAACAGCCGCAGAGTCATGATGCTGATCTGCACAGAGAATAGAACAGCTTAGTGTATTCACTGTTAGGTTTACCACAAACTCTGTGCACTCCGAGAACGTCAGAAACATTTAATTACCTCTAAACAACAGACACGTCTAGAGGTATCAGTAATATTTGCAATCTCAACTATCAAGACACAACAGTCCAGAGTAATGGAGAGTGTGGGAAAGAGGTGAAGAAGCGAGTGCAGGCAGGTTGGAATGGGTGGAGA
>CM074947.1:27169380-27181755 GCA_037577455.1 Pangasius macronema | reverse complement strand
CCAAAGAGGAGGTATATGGAGGTAATAAATGAGGAGATGAAGCTAGTGGGTGCAAGTGTTGAGGATGTAGAAGATAGAAGGTGGATAGTGATGATTCGCTGTGGAGACCCCTGAAGGGAAAAGCCGAAAGAAGAAGTAGTAGAAGAGGAAATAGTTTCAAAACTGCACTAATTGTTTCTATTTAAGAAATATAATTTGACTAAGCTGTACTGTAGCCGTATTAGAAAGAAAGCAGTTTATAGTCAAGGCCAAAAACACACTTACATCCAGTTTACTAATAAACATCAATCACGAATAAGAGAAAAATCTACATCTAGGGCTAGGACTGAACGTGTACCTCGTCGGAGAGGTGGTCGCAGTGCCCTACAAGTCTGTGCCTCAGGGGATTCTGAGTAATGCTGGCTGGCGTCTCGGGACCCAGGTCTTCTCCCAGCAGGAAGTAGACAGTCTCCTGCAGCAAGGCCGCTGACGTGACCTGCCTGATGATCCTATTCAACAGTGCTGTGGAGGTCAGGATGCCCACCTCTGACCTACAATCACACACACACACACACACACACACACACACGTCTCATTATATTCCATATTTGTTTCGGCTCATTTCCCCACAGTTCTATTTTTATGTCTTTACATGTCCTATGCCTCCTGGTACATACACACAGCAATGGCAACACAATTCCTGTGACAAGCAACAAGTGATATTTGAATCGAGTGTCAAATTATGAAGCTGTAAACTGACAAATCCAGCCACCGGCTCCAGTGAATTCCTCTGACAAAATTTTATGGTGCAGGTTGCAGGTTGCCACTGCAAAATTTCGACACTCAGTTCCTACCCATATTTGGCTCTCAAAACAGAACAAAAACCAGACTGTTGTATTTTCCTGGGTTTAATCGTGCATAACATAACGATGCTTATTAAATGTTACAGTAGAGTGTATATATTTTGTTTACGCTTTCATTTCAGCACTAGTTGCACGACACGCCCACAAGAGTGAATCTGCAAGCGACATGATCGACCTGACGAGCTGAGAGTTATGAAAGTATCCCGGGTTACATAATATTTTGAACGGTAGCATGCAGTTTTACCTGTAGCCATTAGTAGACCGTTTACGCAAATGTCTCGTTGCATCATTCAGAAGCATTACTGTTTAGGGCACTTACGTTTGCATGAGCTGTGGTTCCATCACAGGTACAAAGAAGCGTTCTCTCACTGCTCGAGCTAAAGCTGCCGCCGCAGTCTACAGACCAACATGGAAAGAAGTGTGTCAACACACACACACGCTGCACTTTATGCCCTACGGTGAGCTAACTGTTAGTTTGTGTTCTCCTCACGATTACCTTCTGGGCCTCTTTGATCAGCTGATCGCAGTAGTCCAGCCAGGAGAGGAAGGAAATAAGCGCTCGCTTCCCTGCAAACGCAGCAGCGTCTTCCTTCAAGTTGTACACGTCCAGGCTGCCAAAAACAGAGAGAGAGAAATACATTGAAACAAACCAAAACTGTTCGCCTCCTTTCTGAATTCAGGTTCCGAAATGGTTACAGAAATTCTTCTCAAAGTGTAACCCACCCCCAGTTGACAGACTCGACGGTCTCGATATCGAGCGGGTCCATAGACTGAGGCAGTGCCTGATAGAATGTGCTGAGGCGGGCCGTGAGCAGCTCACACAGCTCTGTGCTTTCCGTTAGCGTCTTAGCCGCTGCAGGCTCGGGCAAGCTGACCAGCAGCATCAGACCCTCACACGCCTTCACCACCACACGGGCATCCTGTGGGAAACAGTAACACACACACACACAAACACACCAGACTTTAGTCACACCCGCATCGGTTTTCAGAATAACGGTGCGCTTTCAGAAAAAGTTCTTCACTTCATCAACACAAGCACACACTCGGTTGAGTTTGCGGCTGACTCACTGGGCTCTTGGTCAGGTTGAGCAGAGAGCTGACCAGGTTGTAGCTGTTGTTGGCGTTGTTGGAGTGCACCGCAGCTCTGGCTCCATCCGAAGGGCTGCTGGCGTGACACGCTACGCCAGCACTCTGCTTCTGACCTGTATCTGGAGACGACGAATCCTCTTTTAGCCCATCAGCTCCTGATTCTTTGTCGTCTCCTCGTTTTCCCTTATTCTATACACAGGAATAACATTAAAAAAAAAAGATGCATGCATGATGTCTTGACACAGCAGTTAAACTACATCAGACAAGTTTATTTTAATTGGTTTAAATCCGATTATGATCCGCTTCACTGATCCCTGAGATTTATCTTATTTCTTAGATGCATGAAAACACATCAATAATTAGATTTTTCTTCTGTAGTTATTACGCTACAGACAGACAGGGAGTGGGTGTTTTTAAACAATGCTTACCTCCAAGAAGAAGCTAACTAGGTAGGGGTCCTGTTTGAGTTTGGCACAGACTATGCAGAGAAACTGGATCTCTTCATTCTCTGTAGGAGCAGCCAGAACCTCGCCACACAGTCGGATCAGTTTCTGTGGAAATCCGGGAACACTTTAGTACACTCAACATAGCTTTGAGTGCATTTTAGTTCTCCTAAACAGTCCTAAACGTGATTGGCTGATTACACAGACATTGCATAAAATGTCAGTGGTTTATTACACAAGCTCTGCCTTTCTTCTAACCAGTGAGCTAGCTTGTGTGTATCTACTTACACACTACACAACAAAGAAATCGTGACCACAAGCCATAAAGCCATGAGCACATGCGACAACTTACCTGTACAGGTCTGTGCACGTTGATGTGAGGCAAGAGCGGCTGGCGAATCCGGCCCAGTAGTTTG
Source organism: Pangasius macronema (assembly GCA_037577455.1). Taxonomy (NCBI): domain Eukaryota; kingdom Metazoa; phylum Chordata; class Actinopteri; order Siluriformes; family Pangasiidae; genus Pangasius; species Pangasius macronema. The sequence goes on along the minus strand of CM074947.1, from coordinate 27,178,965 downwards.
GTGTAGAAGTTCAGAACCTGCTGCTTCATACCAGGTGGACACTACAGACAACATTTTTTTTTCAGTAGTTAAACTATCTTCAAGTGGAATTTTGTGTAAAATCCAAGTACTTAGCAACTATTTTACAATCTAAGCATAGTGCCAGATTACTCAGGACTGAGATCTTTCCAGAATAAACACACAGGCAATTCCAACTGCCACTCAAACCCAATACCACTGAGAGAATAATGCTCACATCGGCCTTGCCCAGAGTGTAGAGTGTCTCCAGGATCTTGTGATGAAGCAGGTACTCCATGCAGGGTCCCGTCTCACCCGACTCCCTCTCCGCCTCCTCCTGGATCAGGATGTCCAGCATCTGCTCCAGGTGGGAAGGGATGTTAGTGTCCGTTACTGGGGCTTTATCATCTGCAAACAGGAAGAAAAAGCGCTTTGTTTAGTGAGTCACATTAATCATGCAGACTATATTGTGGCAGATATTTTCTATATGAATATGATGACATATGTTATTCCAAAAAGTGCATGCACACAGGACCGACAAGCTCTGGCGTTTCCTTCCTTTGACAGAGTTTGGGTTTGTGAGGCTGAGTAATGATGCAGAAATATTACCTGAAGTTTCTATGTAATAATGTGTGATGGCCTTCCAGTGGTAGACAAAGTCTTCCTGCAAGGGCAGTGATGGCGCAAGCTGCGAAAATACATAAATAAATACATGAATAAATAAGTCAAATGCCAATTATGGATGTACATTTCATTATATATGCAGAATGAGAAAAAAACAGACACGTTTCAATTAATTTCTATTTATTTCTAGTTTTTCTAAAGCCTTCAACACCAATTCTGGACGTAATGACGTTTTTAATTTGAGGATGCTACCTGTTAGTGTTCCTCTACCCCAAACACACCTGATTTAACTGGTCAGCTGATTAATCGAGTCGAATGATGATACACACACACACACACACACACACACGATGGCATGAGTGTATCAGGTGCAGCAGCAATTCTAAGCTTTTTGAACACTTTTCTCTGAATACACTCACACTTACTGGCTGCTTTATAAAACACACTGGTGCCACATGTGTGTGTGTGTGTGTGTGTGTGTGTGTGTGTATCATCATGAAGTCCAAACTTGACTGGAGAACTGTTACCACTGAGATGTTTAAAAGCTTAACCAGCTGTTTACATACAATTTAACTACTGTTTTCTTCATTTTATTCACTGTATTATTGCATTTTATTCTAAATAAACAAATACATACATGTTTTTGGAAGACTTGTCAACTGCGTGTAAGAATGACACAACGTTAAGACATTGTTTACAAATTGTAGCACGTTAGCTAGCTGGCTAAAATGCTAGCAAACCAATTACTTAGCTTCTCTTCTTTAAACACACGGTTATTTATTTATTTATTTTTTTGTAATGATGCTTTATTCCCAATACAGTAACGCTGCCCGTGATAATTTAACTACCTAACGTTAGGCAGCTAGTTAGCCAGGCCTGGACAATAACATTAGCTAATCATGCACAAGCTAAAGAAAAATATTGCCTAATTAACGCTGGTTCACTCTCAAATAACTCATTCCACCTATCTTAGTTGACTACTCCGAGCCTGAGCTAATATACATACACACTAAGTAGTGCACTATGTGTACCAAGTACAGACGCTATTTGGGATTCAGCCTGTGACTCGCTCGCGTCCGTCGATTAGCTAGCTTGTTAACTTGATAACTCAGTAGTGACTACACACATGGCCACCTACATAATGTTCTATAACTAACTAACTATGTTAACTAAAAAGACAGACAGCTTAGTTAGGTTTGTATCCACATCTAGCTTGGCGTCTAGGTAAACAAGCTAGATATGCTAGCGTATAGCGTAGACGGGAAATATTGGCTAATTAACGTTGGTTTAGTCTCAAATTGCTAATTACTCTGTGCGCTCTCTAAGTGGACGACATAGAATACAAACTAATAAATCGTACACCCTAGGTAGTGCACTACATGTAGTAAATACGGCACTGTTTGGGATTCAGCCTGTGACTCACAGGCGGTCCGAATAGCTAGCTTGTTAACTAGATTTCCAAATAGATAACGACATAAGTTAGTAGTGACTACGACCTTAGTGATACACCGTTCCATTACTAACTAACTAATTTTTGAAGTTAATTAAATAAACAGAGAAAGCAAGCTTGTAGTCATATCTAGCTTGGAGAAAGCTACGTCAAGGTAAGCTAGCCAGGTAGCCTAAGGCTAGTTTGCTAGTTTCGGTTAGCTAGCTAGCTAGGCCCTCTGTCCTGACACACACAGCCACTCGGGCTTTGTCCACACGCTGTCCTTTAACCCCAACATTTCACAAGAAGACAAAAGGCTCACCGCTTCCACAGCATGCTGCAGGATCGAGGTGAATTTGGAGAACATCTTGTTCTTGGACTGGACAAGTTTTTCGCGAGAAGACCGAGAGAATTCCTCTATCTTCTTCTTTCTGTTTCCGCCGCCGCGATCCAGATTGCAGCTTTCATAAAGCGACCTTTACGCGGGGAAAAATAAGCTAAACAAACTCTGAAAACTAGGCTCTTAAATCCAAACACGTGTTTATTTCAGTAAACAGCCCCACACACACAGACACCTTTGCCAGCTAAAGCCACCGTGGCGTTTTCATGGCCAAAAAGCAGGAATCAGTGCTACAGAGCACCAGCAGAGGGAGCCAGTGAGCTTGGGAGTGCTGTGTGCCTGTGCGCGGAGTATGGCTCGATTCCAAATACCTTCATCCTTCCTATATAAGTGCACTATATAGGGTTTGAAATGATGGCTTTTACACCATAGTGCACTACATAACAAGTGCAATAGGCAATCATTTGGGATTCGGGCAATGAACTTGCACAAGAGTGAAGAATTATTCATACTTTTTCCCCCTTTTTTCTTTTTTTCATGATTATATAACGATATTTTTCACTTAAATTTAAATGTTATGAAGTAAAATTTTGGAGGAATATTTTATTTGTAAATAATGTTTATATACACTTTAGTGATGCATAATGTTTTATTTCCTTTTGTTCACTGCAACTTGTATTTCTTTTATATTTGTTTTTAAAGTAAAAGTTTAAAGTTCAGCTTTAAACTATGGACACATCTTTATATAATACATTTTTATATAATATATAATAAATGTAATCATTTAGGTTGCTTCGACACTTAAGACACTACAGGCAAAACAAGAATATGGCCAAAATAAATAATTTTTCAGATTTATTATTATTATTTTATTGTTATTATTATATAAATGACACCTATAAAATGCCTTCTCTTTAACTCTAGTAATAAAAAATAGCAAAACTCAACTCCACTATCTAGGGTGGAAACATGTCACCTTTTCCCTCAAATGGAGATTTTTCTCTCTATTCAAAAAAAAATATTTTTTAATAATAACATTGCACAATATTTGCTTGATGAAACTATAAAGAAATGAAAATGCATAAGAGTGAAGAATTATTCATGCATTTTTTTTTTCATTTTTTTCATGATTATTTAATGATATTTTCACTTAAAGTTTTATATTTTCACATAAAATTATGCATATTTCATGCATATTTACTTAAAGCCTCATTTGCATAAATACATGTCATTTTGGGAAAAAAAGTTCCAATACAAAAACACTTTATTTATTTATTTATTTATTTATTTATTTATTTATTTATTTATTTATTTATTTAAAACATTACCCCATTCATCTGCACGTGAGACTTGCTCATTGAAGAGACGTCAGAGTCAGAAAAATATTCAAGGAGGAAACACAGCACATCCCAAATGACTTCCTGTTGTACACATAGTGCCCTAGGTAGTGCGCACTAGGTCACTATTTCGTACCGTACGCAGTCGACATCCATATGAAGCACGGAGTCATTTGAGCTTCGTCCATGTGATTTTGAGGAAGAAAAAAAAATGTCTGAATCCTAATACACGAGTGATTCTAGTAAACAAGGGCACTATACAGGGTGCAGAAGCTATTATGTGACATCTTATAGAGTGAGCCTAGGTAGGGAGTAAGGAAGGATTTGAGATTGAGCCAAAAGCAAAGCGCCGCCAGGTTCACCGTGGTACTGCTGGCGTACGCAGCGAGCGAGTGGAAGGGAAAATGTCAGCCGTGCCTGACGGCAAGAAGCTGGTGCGAAGCCCGAGCGGACTGCGCATGGTGCCGGAGAACGGAGCGTTCAGCAGCCCGTTCTCCTTAGACGAGCCCCAGTGGGTTCCGGATAAAGAGGTAGAAAGCGAATTAGCCGTGCTCTCTCAACTCCACTTCTTTTTGGGCGTTGTTGTTGTTTTGCTAATTGGAGCTAGCAACGCTGGCTACAACTTCTGTTCACCAGACCACATTCTTCAGAAGACATTTTCCTGTCGTGTCTCATTAGCTAACTGCTTAGCTTTAGTTTTCGAAGTAAATATTTAACTAAATATGCGAACAGTATTTTGCGAATTAGTCTTTGCTAGTTAGCTAACAGTTGACCGACAATAACTGTCTAAAGCGACTATAACTGGACTCTAAAGTGTGACATTTCAGGCAATTACTACTACAATTAATCTGACAGCATGACTTAAGTCTTGAATTTGTTTGAAACTTTATACTCTATACTTTACATTAAATTGTTTGAAAATTTAATTGCAGTAAAATGCCGTGATTTAAATGTTTTTTTCAAGCAAAGGGTTTCTGCGCATGCGTACTTCACCTTATTAAAAAAAAAAAAAACATATTTCTTCATTCATCTTGGTTGTGGTGCATCTGGAGCCAGGAACACTGGGTGTGGAAAACACACACACACACACACATTCACACTGAGAGGCAGTTTAGAGAGACCAGTCCACATGCTGGGATGTATTAGGGAGGAAACGCACATCGACACGAGGAGAACATACTGAGAAACTTCGCTCAGGATCTAACTGGCGACCCTGAAACTTCCTAGACGATGATGATGATGATCTTCTTTTGGCTGCTCTCGTTAGGGGTCGCCACAGCGGATCGTTGGTCTTCACAGTTGATTTGGCACAGTTTTTACGCCGGATGCCCTTCCTGACGCAACCCTCCATGATTTTGTCTAGGCTTGGGACCGGCACTGGGAGTCGAACCCAGGCCACAGTGGCGAGAGCCCCGAGTCCTCCAGGGACCCGCAACCCCTGTTTTGTGATCATAACATAACATCAAAATATCCGATATCTCTAGTTGTACTGATACAGTAGAATAAACAGCAGTATTGTTTTCCAGAGACCTGTACATGTGAGCTAACAGTTGGGTGGGACAGTTTTCCCACAATAAGAATTTTTAATGGATTAACCATGACTTGTATTTTTTATAATTAGATTTATAAACATCCGTTTCCTCACCAGCCATTTATTTGTGCCTTGCTGTTTCAGTGTCCCAGATGCATGCAGTGTGACACGAAATTTGACTTCATCACCAGAAAAGTAAGTAGTAAGAGGACGTTTCTTTCTCTCTTAAGTGTCATGTCCATGCAGAGTGGATTCGTTTCTCTGCCGCTTCCTGTTGCATAACTTTGTGCTGGTTTGCAATCCTGTGACCTTTGATTTTTATTTTTTTTAAAAAGAATGTTTTGTCTTTGTTTCTTTCAATATTATTCATTTTTTTCCATGTGCATATTTGTGCATTTGTAACATTGGATTTATCGGGATGTTATAAGTTCATGTTTATAAGCATGCATTTAAAACAGTGTGTTCAGTGTGTGTGTGTGTGTGTGTGTGTGTGCACAAGAATGCATGTCCAGTCACATGATTTTTGTCTCAAGCAAATGCAGAAGACATGACTTGATATTCAGCAGGCCCATGATAGGAATAATGCAGCTGTGTATTTCCTGTGCTAACAGAATCTTAGGTATTATCCTAAAGACATATTAAGAGTGAGGGCACCTTGCAAGCTAGCAAAAAAAAAAAAAAATTTTCCAGTCTTATATAGTGATAAGTTAGGTAGCTGCATGCATTAACATGGACGGCATTAATGAATGTGTCATACGTCACATTGTGACTTTGTTGCAAGGTCTCGGCACGCTTGCGTACGAGGACAAGAAGCTGTGCGAGTGATTCTCACACACCCCGGTACTTATCCAGGATTCATAAAACCACAGCTATATAAGTTGTTAGTACTGATTTGTCCACTCCTGCGTTTATCAAGCGAGTGTGTACTGTAAAAGTCGGTGTGCACTGCTGCTGCAAATACATATCACCTGCACAGGTTTTAGACATTTCATTTGTGCATCCGCAGCACCACTGTCGACGGTGTGGCCGCTGTTTCTGTGATAAGTGCTGCAGTAAGAAGGTGGCCTTGCCCAGGATGTGCTTCGTAGATCCAGTCAGGCAGTGCGGCGAATGCAGCCTCGTCTCGCAGAAAGAACTCGACTTCTATGACAAACAGCTCAAAGTGCTCACCGCAGGTGAGGCCGACAGATGCACACACTGCACACAAGCACATACTCATTAACACGCTGTTGTAAAAAAGTTTCTGTGGTCATGTTTTAAATTTAAACCCTTCCGCATCTTAATGAGTAATCTGTTAACAGTCCATGGTGCGTGTGTGTCTTTTGTATCTTGGGTCCATTATTAATAAAACGTGTATGATCAGATTTGAGTCTAAATTCCACAGATTTTGTTAGAGAACATACCTACACGCGTTTGCCACTAGGCGTGTAGGAGACTTAGCAGACGTGATAAAAGATTGCGAGCAAAATTGAAACCTTTTTGGCCTTGGCACAGAGCAGTGCATTTGGCTCCATCCTCACAGTGAAGCATGGTGGTGGTAGCGTCATGCTGGGAGGTTTGTGCTGAATATTAAATATGCAGTCGATATGTATCGATAACCATTTCTCCTGACGTCAGAATATCCGAGGGCATTTTGCAGGTCAGCTTGATGAGCTCGTCCATGCGGACATAGTTTTAAAACGATTTGCTGATCAAGTGCACAAATCCACTCGTACTTTCACTGGGTAGCAGTAAAATATTTATTGTAAATGTTATAATAAATGCTTCCTTGTTTATTTAGTTTGAATTACAAACCAACACTCTGGTTTCAACCTCAATCAGACTCAGTAACACCACATATTGAATCCTGCTACATATCAGAAACAGTAAACATGGTGGGAAGGGTTCAGGACTTTGTCGGACTATTTTATGAGTTGCTCGTAGGAGCTTGGGACATAATTATAAGTGTACGCTTGGGAACATTATATTCTTTACAAATGAGGCCAATGAGCAGTGTTCCCAAGAGAAGGCAAGATCACTTGATGTAACTGCAAAAATACAAAAAAAAAGAAAGAAATGGAAGAGAATTAATAATTACGAAATGTACCTGTGATTTGCACCCACAATTCCTGTTGTTCTAATGTTGTGTATATTTTAGGAGGCACATTCCTGATCACAGTAGGCTGTTCGGAGAAATCAGAGACCATGGTGTGCCGTCTGTCAAATAACCACAGGTAACACACACACACACACACACACACACACACACACACACACACACACACACACACATGTAGATATACATCTACACTATAGATCTCTCTGATTATAGAATGTCTTTTTATATTCCTCTGTTTCCATCTGGTCTTCAATCAGATATCTGTTCCTGGATGGAGAAAGCCATTTCGAGGTGGAGCTGTCCCGGATCTCCACAATGCAAGTGGACTGGCTCTGTCTCCCGAGCTGAGGACCTCCATTCCTAGCCCGGTTCCCAAATCAGTCAGTCAAACTTAAAACATATTATATATGTAAGGCTTATTCAGGGAATTGAGGTCAGTTTTATTAGCAAACCCACACAGGAATTGGGCGCTTGCTAGTACGTGGTGTGCACACTGGCCTGATTTCTTCCTAACCTTGGGTTGTTGAAATTTACGCTTGAGCTAAGCTTACCGTGACTAATGATGTTTAACAGGCCATAACGTATAATACGTGAACGCGATAACACATCATTTGTTGCTTGTTTTAATTTCTGATAGAAATAGTGGGCGTTATCGATCTTGCGCCCCCGTGTGGTATGAGAATGAACCGCTAGCTAAGGCAAGATTGCATATTACTTTGGATTGTGTACATTAATGTGTTCATGTATTTATATATAAAATGCCGCCCATTGAAACTAGGTGCAGGTAAAAAATAAATAATAAAATAAAATCCAGTATTCTGAAGTGCTCTAAAAGGCTATGAAGATTGAATATCGCATTTTGCACATGCTGAGCATGCCTAATCTCACACTAGGCATGCTTGCCAAAGAATTAGCCCACAGTATTGGTCTGTGCATTGAAAGAACTTCGAGTCTAAAAGCTAATTGGCTTCCGGACATCATGCGGTTATTGATTTCAGAAAGAAATGTTTTGTTCCTGTTTGAAACGAACATGAGTCAGCACAGTTCTTTTGGATCTGTTTGCTTTTGCCGAAGTGGTGTGCTCTTGCTTCAAAGCAGTTACACAATCTGTAACGGAGTGGGCGATATGACAAAAAGCTCACCATCACGGTTCTGCGAGGCGTTTCTCTGATAGACAGATAATCAGCAAAACTGGAGTTTAGTTAAAAAACAGCTGTAAACAGTCAAATTTATAACATGTACTTTTTTATATTTAACATTTTAACAATATTCAATATTCACGATATTTCCGAAAAGCATACCGTGATGTCTTATTGTCATATCACCCAGCCCTAATCTTAACTTCGTAAGGATTTAAATGATGCTGTAATTTACACTAACGCTGTGTGCACTTCTTTACAGGAAACGGACAGCTTTATTATTTATTTTTTTTAAAGTGTTGTCACTTAACGTGTCTTGCGCTTTCTTTTTTTTTTCCCCCCGTTTCTGTTTTCTCTGGGCTGCTTGATGCCTCGTTTCTTTTACGGGCCCAGAGAAAGATATTCATACTTACACCACTCTGCTGGACAGTCAGTATATATCAGAAGGTTAGCATCTCTCTCTGTCTCTTTCTCTGTCCTGTCATTCCCAGATCTTGCTTGTCTTTACTGTTGCTTTTTAAATGGATTTGCCTTTCGTCACACACGCACACAAACACCCCATGTAAAAAAAGGGAACCATATATTAAGAGCCTGTGGATATCTACGTTCATGATAGACTGTACATCTGAGCATGACACGCATGGCGTTATTGATGTCTCATCTGTATCATAACTCGTCCGTAAACCCATTATCACGGCTTGGCAGAATGTCCAGTGACGCAGTAATGGGTTCGGTGTCCTAGACCACTTCCTCGCTGATCAATAATGCAGTAGCATAAACCTTTACCACATGTCATGTAGCTGCGGTAATTAAAGGGTTTGACAATATAGCAAGTATCACGAAACACCAAGATGAAATAAATGAACACAAACACATTTCCAGGAGAAACCAGTAGCTTAATTAAGCTGCATCATAACATTTTTTTTCCCCAAGTCGATGAATACTGCAACATTTTAACAGGAAAAAACAAACAAACAAACATTGTACATTCATTGAGTAAGAGTCTATGAATATGAAGCCCCACCTCCTTCCTGATTAGCATACTGGGATGTGATTGGCTTATATATGTTATGATGCAGTAACACCTATG
>CM074947.1:27140093-27161724 GCA_037577455.1 Pangasius macronema | reverse complement strand
TTACAAGTCAGACTCTCAGACCATTAGGCCACGACTGCCCCCAAACCCACACCATATTAATGCTAACAATTTTGTCATGCATTTTATCCATTTATAGCTACGTTTAATGTTGCGGGACCTTGATGAGACAAGTTAGTTCCTGTTATCAGTTACATTAGTAAGGCCCTCTGTCCTAAAGACTTTCCCATATGGGAAAACATACATCTCTAGCTTTGCCTCTGACTTTTACAAAGCTCTGACACTGGAGACTTTATTGACTGGAGAACTATTGTCAGGGCCAATCAGATCCAAGAATTCTCCAACACTGCGGCATAATAATTACATGGTGCACTCTTAGTATTCTAAAACATCACTCTCTATATATAATGCTCTCTTTGTGTCCTTTGCCAGTTTGATTGAATTTAATTTCAAGCATCTAGACGGAATAATGGTCATTCTGCTCTAACGCTCTATATGTCTAGAAAAACCTGTAGTCTAATTAGCAAGATTTAATAGGATTTCAAACTGATGAAGAAAAAACATGACTGAAAAGAAAAATGGCTGAGCCTACGCTCACCTTAACAATTAACGGCTTTTAACATGATTCTTTGTTCTTACACATTTGCAGTTGAGAAACCGTGTTGGTGTGGGAATTATTCACCATCATCAGGGTCATTGCTCATAACAGCAATTTTTTTTTCTCACTTTTTACTCTTTTTTTGGGGGGCCTAAGACAGACAGGGCACAGTGCATTCCTCTTCCAATAAAACTTCCTTATACATTTCTAGTTGCATTTTTCTGACCATTTTACAGACAGAGGAATTGACAGAAAAGTCCAATTCCTTCCTTCCTTCCTTCCTTCCTTCCTTACTTACGTCCTTCCTTCCTTACGTCCTTCCTTACGTCCTTCCTTATGTCCTTCCTTACTTACGTCCTTCCTTCCTTCCTTCCTTACTTACTTCCTTCCTTCCTTACTTCCTTCCTTCCTTACGTCCTTCCTTCCTTCCTTCCTTACGTCCTTCCTTACTTACGTCCTTCCTTCCTTACGTCCTTCCTTACTTACGTCCTTCCTTCCTTACGTCCTTCCTTCCTTACTTACGTCCTTCCTTCCTTACGTCCTTCCTTCCTTCCTTACTTACGTCCTTCCTTCCTTACGTTCTTCCTTCCTTCCTTACGTCCTTCCTTCCTTACGTCCTTCCTTCCTTACGTCCTTCCTTCCTTACTTACGTCCTTCCTTCCTTACGTTCTTCCTTCCTTCCTTACGTCCTTCCTTCCTTACGTTCTTCCTTCCTTCCTTACGTCCTTCCTTCCTTACGTCCTTCCTTCCTTCCTTACGTCCTTCCTTCCTTACGTCCTTCCTTACTTACGTCCTTCCTTCCTTCCTTCCTTACGTCCTTCCTTCCTTCCTTCCTTCCTTCCTTCCTTACTTCCTTCCTTACTTACTTACTTACTGTATAGACATGCATTAGTGGAGATATTTTAGCGCTTTCCCGAAGATTGTGACCCTTTCTTCAAGTCATTTACAAATATGACCTCTCCAAAAACATGAGCTCCAAAGTTTGTAAACCTGTTCCAGTGTCGGAAATAAAGCGAGATGAGAGAGAACAGCATTTCAACTACGGAAACCTAACAAGTCTGTAAAAAGCTTTGGCAGTTTCCAAAACCAAACAATGTTAAATCTCATACAGTAATAATCGTCTTTTGATTTATGCCAAGTCTTAAAATGTGCTATATGACATGATGAGAAATATACAGTAATTATGCAGTGAATATTTATACTGTTCTAGTTATAGTTACACATTATACATTAGTTTACAGTTTATAGTTATATTTTTTTATATGTAGCGCTTCCTTTTCACAGTTGCTTGCTGTAATTGAATTTAAGCAACATCCATGCCAGTGTGTGGGTCCTTCTGGGTTAGCAGTCATTTGCTGGGTGAGTGCATTTCCAATCTCTGTGCTAGAGCAGGGTTCTGTCTTTTCTTCCACTTTGCCTCCTGATCTCATTAATGATCACGATTAGTTCTGATCTTTCTCTGCGAGTGTGACCTGCTTTGCTCTGACATGTCTGGCAGACGCCCAGCAAATTACACCAACTTTAACTAAGTGCAGCTGTCATAGCAATACACACACGCGCGCACACACACACACACACACACACACACACGCAGAGCTACAGCTAATAATGTAACAAGCCCCTTAGCAAGACCACCAAAAAAAAACCCAAGTGAATAATTAAATAAATACAACACTGAAAATAATAATAATAATAATAATAATAATTGTTCATTTTTCTTTACTCCTAAATAATCTACTGCTTCAAAAATGACTAATAAGTGAATATAAACTTATTATAAACAAAAAGTTTGCTGTTTATTGCTTTTAAAAGCTATTAAGTATTCAATAAGTCAGTAATATTCCAAGTTTCAGTAACATTGAAACATACAATTCTCAGAAGTTATACATGATAGTTGCTTATACATGTTGTTGGATGTTCTCGATTTACTTTGGTTGATATTGAAATGATGGATTATTAAACTAGGAAGATTTCCTACGGCTTCACCTTTAATTCACACAGCCATTACTTAGAAAGCAGCCTAATTACTTCCGTGTAAGCAGAAAAATTCCGAAGTTCACCTTATTAGCGTTGTGATTACGGAGCAGAGCTCAGGACCAGACCCCAAGTTAATGAAGCGCCCCAATCAGCTTCTCCCACGCAGGCGATATGCATAATGACACACCTGAAGCTGTCGGTGCTACGGTGTCTAATGGAATTACATGCCCCTCATGTTTCCTAGGCTGATTTTTCAATCTCAGGTTATAACAGCAGAACGGTTAGAAACACTAATGATTTCCAGTGGCATTTCCAGGAGCTGCTTTTTTTTTCCCTTCAAGAAATTGGAGAAGCTGATAAGATCAAATCGGAGTTAGTATTGAAATCAGAGCCGAACAGCATTATAGCATCATAGAATATACGAGCCAATCACGTTCTAGTATGCAAACATCAGCTTGTAACAGTAAAATCGTACGTTTAAGGTCTAACGGTTAATTATTTCCAGAAAAAAGGTTACAAGCGTTCCCTTAATTAACATGACGTGCTGCGTTAGTTAACATGCGGTACGTGTAATTTAGCATAAACCGTAAGTAACGTTAGCGAAGCGTAAAGCAAGCTAACACATATGCTATATTAAGTGATTGTTTAAATGTTAATGATGTGGGATGAAATTTACTCATTGATGGTTAACGCATGGATTAATTCCGAAGTATGAATTTAGTATGGATCATATTAGTTACATACTAATAGTAGTATGTAACTAATATGATAAATATATCTGTATAGTTAAGAGAACTGTAATGTAAAGCATGACCAGGTTCCTCTTTTAATTATGGACTGCAATCCTTTTTCTCGTTGTGCCATGACTGTAATATATCCCATACGATCATGCAGCAGAGCACCTTTCTTGACATTTGTGGTTTCCGAACCACAGGATTTATTTCAGTTCTAACATTGCATGACCCCCATAAAGTACACACTGTACCGACGAAGCTCCAATAAGGAACAGGATGATTATGGCCTAACGGGCTTTAGTGGTAAGTGTTATAATGTCATGTGTTGGGGACTATTTTAAGCAACAATCTTAAATTTGTCATGCATATAGATTACATCATCAGTGCTGTTAAATATGTGTCACATGTTGAATAAAAAGTTAAAGTGTAATACGAACATTCTTAGTAATAGTTTAATGGGTGGTCAAAGCTAGACAAAGCCTGTTTGTTTATCTCATAGCATGCTGGGAGACATTTTCTTCAGTGTCGTTACTAAGTTCCTAAGTAAATCACATATAAGAGATATAATGCCCCAAAACTGGAATGAAGGACGACTAATGAAGGGAATTGGACTGAGCATGTCCCAACAAATAGAAGTGTGTTTTAATGTCAAAAAATAAAGACAAGTACAAAAGTGTGTTGGTGATTTAAAATTTACGATCACTTGTTAGGGTTTGTCCTCTCTCTCTCTCTCTCTCTCTCCTGTCTCTCCTGTCTCTCTCTCACATACACACATAGACACACACACACATTCATTGTAATTACGCCCGAGCCCGTGTGAACCAGGCCCTGAGACTTATTGCAGTCGCTTCAAATGTCAGCAGCTCATTGCAGCCCGCTCTAATTAGACTGCAGTAAATGCTGGTGTGACTTTTTCCACCCCCTGCTATCGATCTCTCCTCACTTCCCCACTTTTGTCATTTCACACAGTCTCAGAGTGACAATCAGTGTCTATCAGAAATGACAGCTCGGTCTTTTTAGCTATCTGGGCGTCGATTTTGCATTAAGTCTGTCATGCAGTGTTCAGCATCACCACTGAAGTGAAATGTGACAGAATAAGGCGATCCTCTTTAGCACTTCAACTCCATCTTCCATTTTATGAGCTAATGTAGTGCATCACAGAAGGCGCTTTAGGTCAGAGGTTAAAAAGAAGCTGTCTGAATGTTCCGTGTATCTGGTTAACATTAGAAATGCAACGAATGAACTACTAATGAACTGGCGATTGCATTTTTTTCACTTTCCTCCATGCTCTGGAGTCTGTGCTGAGCGGATACCACTGAGGGGCAGGCTTACACAGCGTATCAGTCTTTTGAAATATAGCCCCTGCTGCTCAGGGCATGGAGGGAAAAAAAAAAAAAGCCAAATGGATGATTTTTCCCCCCATTTATTACACAAGTGGCCCCCAGGTCTTAGGCTGTGATGCTATCTGACATAGCAAGCAAGTGTAAATGATTGTTGACAGTCTGGTGCAAATACACTGCAGGGCTTGTTATAGGGGTCAGATATGATCAAACTACTTTATGTTCATTTTACAGTTGTTTAGAGAGTTTAGAAGCTTCAGGACTCTGTACTATAATACTTAAACAGGAGTTATTATGTGAATAAAATACCAGCTGAGGGCAATTTGATAGAGGTCGATAGAAAGAAGAAAAAAGAGCAATGGTGCAGATTGTTGATTCAGTGTTCAGAGCGAGTGTGTATTGTAATCATATTTGTTTATTTTCATATTAGACTCATGGTCATCTAGGTTGGTGTCCTACAGTGGCTGGAGAATCGATCTTTACTGTAACTGGCAGGTGACCAACTACTGTGAAACTTTCTGTTAGGGAGTGTTTATTTATAACTTACAGAAGGAGTCTCTACTTTGTAACTGTCATCATGGAAAGTCATCATGCTTTCTGTTTTCTCGTTAACGTGACAAGCTGCATTTTTTTCTGTCATATCATTAACTTCAAGAGAGAGGAAATAAAAAGAGACAGATTGCCTGTTTACAGCTGCTGTAATGTGAAGTATAAGTGGAATAGAACACTGTGCTCTTACGGGAAAATAAACCTCTTGGTGGTAATCGTAACTCCATTTTGTGTTGGACCGCATCACACCACACTCTTGTTGATTATTTTCCCATAAGAGCACACCTTATTATAATTTACTCCTTGGATATATTCAAGTAAATATATTCCTGTACATAGCCTGTTCGGTAGGCTTCAATTTCCCATGAATTTGCATAATATTAGATTAAAACAATTCTTTAATCTTGTTTGAATAGCCGGAGTGTCTTTCAGGGATGTGAAATGAAGCTGCTTATGAGAACAGTTTGACGTCATGGTGCATCATTCAACATTCAGCAGTCCTGCCTGAATCTCATTAGAGGATATGGCTAAGCCATATTCACGTGCCTCATACTGTCACGATGTTATTACATCCCTGACATGGAGCAACAGCGCAATAGAATTATGCCAACTATAAATCACATTGGAGGTGTTATAATATCATTTGTATCATTCAAGGGAGCTCTACTTATGACACTGTAAATGTATTATTGTGAAGCTTTCGGTGAACGGGGGTTTCGCTAAAAAGGCACTTATTCATTTTAGGTCGTTTTATGACGGCGCTCTCAGGTAGGAGTTAATAAGCACCGGAGACAGAAAGAGCCCTGTAATACCGGGATATTGACTTGGTTCAGTCCTGAGAGGGATGAAAGAATATACACAAGGCTCACTTCAGCTCGCCTCTCGATCACACTCCCAGGACGTGACTGTACTGCAGATGCAAAGCTAATGACCCCGTATATCCGTGTCTCTACTTGTGCGTTGTCACATCTAGGTACTGGAGGTGCTCAGTCCTACATACATTTATGTTTTCTCTCTACTAAGACACCGGATTAAGAAAAGGATGAGTTAAATGGGGTGTGTTAAATGTGGTGGGATGCTAAACTGTGCACTGTGGTGGCCCTCCAGGACTGGACTTTTACACCCTTGTCACAGTGGATGGAGATTGTAGAACATTAGCTGTCCCTGTTATTGTCTGCTCAGGGTAATTAATGGGGATTAAATGGTGTGGAATAAATAGACGGGTAGAATTGAGGGTTTAAGGAGAGGCTTTTGAGCTCGAGGACTTTATTCGGCGAAATGGCTGAATGGTTTGAATGTTAAGCCATTTTATGAATCCCGTGCTTGAATCATAGCTCAGTAATGGGGAATGTAATGAAATCTATGACCATTGTTTAATGGATAGAAGTCCTAAAAATACTCCCTTCTTTAGTATATGTAGTATATATGGAGCTTCTAAAAACATGTTTTGATGAAAATTGCCTAGATTGACTAGAGCTAATTATTCAGCTTCACAGATTGCATCGTAGCACAAACATAACTGGTAAATGGTAAAGCAAGCATCACATCAAACAACCTTTTGAGACACCGTGAAGGCATTGTGCTCCGTTTCAGGACCCTATATCTTCGTGATCTCAGATTACTCCCCTTCACGTTACCGTGTACTTATGTTTATTTTGGTGTCTGTTTTCGATCTTGTCTTTGCCCTTGTCTTGTGATTGGTCTGTTTTCCTTATTGTGTGCACCTGTTCCTTGTTTCCCCTTGATTCATTTAAACAGTTAAATACTGGGTGTGTCTCTGTCAATTCTTGTCGAGCATTTATTCCCTTAAGTCTAAGCCTTCATAGTCTGTGTTGTATTGTATTTGTAGTTCTTGTTTGCTGGTTTATACCTTTGCCTCTTCTTTACAATTATGATTATGGAATTTCTTTTCCTTCCTCTACAATCAACCATGAGGCAATAATGGTGGAGTTGACCAATCAGTGATTCTTGCTGGTCCCAAAGCCACCTCACCGTCATACTCCCGAATTCCTGTAAGCCATAAACCCTGTCTCTCTCTCTCTCTCTCTCTCTCTCTCTCTCTCTCTCTCTCTCTCTCTCTCTCTGTACCATTGTACAGCTCAATTGAATTTCCCCATGGCTACTCCTGAAACATACAACGGCCTTGAGCTCCCCCTGGATGGCTTCATTGTTCAGTGTGAAATGTACTTTCGGTATTTACCACATCTTAGCCCAAAAAGAGAGACAGGATTATGTTCATGCTGTCTCTGCTAATCTGCAGAGGTTGTCTTTCCACCCATCTGTGGGAAGGAATTTCCTCCAACAGCTCTGAAGTGAGTAGTGAGTTATTATTTTTGTTGGCTGATGCCTGTGTCTCAGACTGCACTGGGCAAAGGGGTGTTCCTGAGCCTCTAGAGAACTTAGCTGACATGCTCCTGTACAGATTTCCAGATTTCCTCTAGATGGCTTCTGGGTTCCTTGATCCTCTGACCACCTAGCTTGACCTTCCAGCGTGCTGGGCTTCCCAATCTTTCAGGTGGCTTTGCTGACAAGCTGCAGGGCGAGCTCCCTGACCTGCTTCCCTGCCTCATTAACCTGTCTCCACATTTTATGCCTGTGTGATGAGCGAAGCCCATTATTGCAAAGTGTACTCTATCAGAAGACTGACTGTAAGAACCCCATACTTGCCTGCGTTCAGATGTGCCGCGCACACACACACACACACACACACACACACACACACACACACACACACACACACACACACTGTCATCTAGATTCAGTATGTGTGTGCATGCTTTTTTTTTTTGGTCTGGTTCAAGTAATGTATTTCAAGTGACTTTCTCAGACCTGCCTCTCGTACTTCATAGTCCACACAGCTCTTAAGGCAAGACTCCTTGTTTCCTATTCTACTTCTGGTGGCTGTGTGTGTGTGTATGTGTGTGTGTGTGTGCGCATACATGTATGTATGAGGAAAGGAGAAAGAGAAAAGGAGACAGACAGAAAACGAGTGTCTGCACACAGCATTCTCTTTCAGAGACATGCCGAGTGTCTTGGCTAGTGACAGAACAAGACAACACTTCTTCTTTTTCATGCTGTGTCTCTGTCTGTCCTTCTATTTTCTACGGTGTCTTCTTTTAATATATCAGCCTAAGTAGTATTGAAATTTATGCAGTAGGGTTATGCAAAAGTCAAAGTATACTCAAAGAGGAGAGAACTGATTATGAAAACCTAATGGCAAATGTGGTAATACTTCAGTACATGGGGTCAAATATTAGACATGAATTTAAAGTGTGTATGTAGTGTAAGTAGTGAATACATCATTTATTTAATCTTCTCATGGTTTTTTGTAGGCTTTACTTTAATAACTGATATTTCTATAATCTCCTTCCTCTTTAATACCAAAAACCCGTCTTGTGTAGGGCAAGTTTACCTCAAACTCTACCAACTGAGCCATTGATAAATGTATTCTATCATAGGAGTCAGTTTACGTCTAGCTCACCTATAAGTAGCTCCTTAGACTACTAATAACTGGACACGACAATAGCTACGGTTAGGGTTAGTATTTTGAGGGAATTAAGGGAATGCAAGAGAACCGTTTCCTTTGAAGTCAAACACAAACCATCAAATAGGAATGAACAATTTCTAAGTCTTTAACCAAATAAGATTCCTAGCTATGTACACTCCATCCATAACTTCTTTTCCTTTCCTGGTTGAGTAACAACTATGTTCTGACCAACTTCTCACTCACGAGCGGCTTTCACTGAGTCTGACTGGAGCATGTGATGACACCTAAGGAAATGTGTCAAAACTATTCTTATAATAGCTACCGACATTCAGGTATCTGAATGTTGGTATCTGAATACCTGCCATTAAATACCCAAATGTTGGTAGATAGGCATTTCAATTTCCATCTATATCTTCACGTGAGTTGTGGCCTAACATGATTGTTTGATATAAGATTACTTGGGGAAATTACATTTCAGTATAAGATTACTTAGTGAACATACTGTTAACTATCAAATAGCAGCCCATAGGCTGTCTGGGCCTCATGCAAATGGCTTGATGAAAACATGCGTATAGGATGAAACTGTTGCCCCCCCCAGACCCACGACCCAGTATTTGATGGGCTCAGTAGCTGTGCTCAAGATTACACAGACTCAGGAAGCAGACTAATATGTCAGGGTAAACATTAGTGTCAGATAAGAGTGGAGGAGAGTGTTCAAGGAGGCACTCAGATTCAGACTCAATCTTCCTTTAATTGTGATGATTCCTTTTGATGGTCCTTGTACTCTGTAAACAATTCCTTCTCTCTCCCTGGACCCTGGGGACTTACCATATAAACCTTTCCCTTCTAGGTCAACAAGTTCCTTCTGGCCTCAGGGTGTATATCCTCTCTTACACCTGGACTACAGACAGGCTTGGATCTTATTGTTCAGCTTCGCAGGATTTGTGGTTGTGGGGCGTAATTAATGGTTCCATTCCCAGCCATTCTATACCATACACACTATGTTGTTTTTTTGTTCAGTCGGTTACAAGTTTCTATTCTTTTTAATGTTAGTAAAGCCTTTTTGTTCTTGGCTGTGAATTCAGACTTATGGACCCTACTGGTGTTGCATATAATAATAAAAGGGGAATCTTCAGTTGGGCGATTCTTCAGTTCTTCTTCCATTTTCCGGTTTCCAGTTTTGGTTGCTGCTTCTCACCGGAGCATTTTCTTGCCATTAGTATTTTTTCTGCATTGCTGTTTGCTTTCTGTTTTATTGTTTTGTGGGTTTTTTTCCCGTTTGTCAGCTGGTTGTTGGTTGTGTCAGAGCTCCAAACCCAGCGTTGGGTTCCCCCATGCCTTGATGCAAAACCCCCAGTAGAACTTATAGCAAGCAGGAAACGTAAGAAAAGTATTTCAGGCAAGTCTAACAATGGAGGATGACCTCACCTGCATCTTCTCATACACTTAATTATTAGCTCAAGGCTATGGAGTGACAAAGCTGTCACCCTGAGCTGTAACACTGCACATATGTGAATGACAGTTAATATCTGCACGCTGTTTAGCATAGCTGAGAAATCCTGACAGCAGCCAAGATGCATTTCAGGATTCTTTCCTAGATCCAGTGTTCTGTTTCTGTCTATTAGGATATGGCAGGCATGTGTAGAGCCAATACGATGCCTACCTCGCATATTCTCTCACATATTCTCTTTCTCCGCTTCTCTTCCTGGTTATTAGCACAACCATATGCAATTTCAGAACTGGCAAAGCATCACAAGCCTTGGAACTGTTATTAACAATTCAAATTATTTAGGCATATCAAAGAACGTTCACGTCAGGGGGAATGGAGAACAACAACAACAACAAAAACAACAATATTAATAATAATAGAAAAAGAAAAACAAAACAGGGACATTGCATAAATAACATGGCTCTCTGTGTGTGTACAGTACGTGTGTGGGCGGGTGTGTGTGGGTAGTTTGTTAATATTGGTGAGAAGGCAGAACTGAAGAAGCGTGATTTAAAATTTGTCAAAATTTATTTTGTGTGAGTGAAAATTGCTCTCTCCTCATGAGGGAGCCATGAATTCTTAACTTTGTTCAAATATTTTGTCAGCGTGCTCAATTTTCATCTCTCTCTCTCTCTCTCTCTCTCTCTCTCTATGATTAATAACAATACTTCTACTACTATTACTACTACTACTAAAGAACAGGAAAGTGCACTGAATTAACAAAAAAACAATGGCGTTGTTTTATTAATTCAATATCTCACGCAAACAATTTAATAACAGTTCCATGACCTTATGTCCACATTAAGTTGTGACAACGGAAAACAGTAGGACGTGCTGGATCAAGTGCTGTTTATAGAGCTTAAAAGTAATGCGGATTGAAGCCATTTTGTCAAATGAAACCACATCTGAAGTGATTAATGTGATAATGACAGCTATGATTATTCATTCAGCAATATGCTGGCATTATACTGGAGTCATATTAAATGTATATTTGGGTGTTATCTTCTCGCTCATACACTATATCATGTTAGTCTTTTTTTATTTCAGTCTGTATTTTCTATCCTTGATTTTTTTAAAGGCAAGTACTTGTGGTGTAGAAGCTAGTGAAAAACCCATCTCGGTTGCCTCTAGTCAAGAAACCTCCGAAGTGTGAACTACATGCAGATAAGAAAATCAGCTTAAAGTCTGAATACGTGCAAATTTCTTATGTTTTTGTTTTCCCAATTTACATCACCGATTCTGAATACAGCCCAATACGCCTAACTACTGATGTACGTTTTGGACTCTAAAGCAACTTTTAAAAGCCGTCACCAAAACCGAGCAACCCTTTAGGATGCTAGATGAAACGTTTTTATTTGCAGTACAGAAACAGAACACTGTATAGCATTTGGGTTATAAAGACAATAAAGGATGAACAAGTTGAGGTTTTAAAGAGTGAATTATAGTATATGTCTTTGCTGGCAAAGTGGAGAAAACGATGATCAAAATGTTTGACACCAGAGGATGAAGGTCCTTCCTTATTTCCTAAAAACGCTTGGCTACTGCAGAAATTTAAGCCTGATAATAACCTGCACCACAGTGGGTTAAGCCACACAATAAAATAGGAATTAAAGGCGTGAAAGCTTCTCATCCATCCATTCTGTGGCTCTATTTATCATTTTAATGAAGGATCGAGGCAATATTGAACCAAAGTTAACCCTCCATGGGGCTTCTGCTAAATGTTCAACCCTTGGAAGAGAAAGATTAAATTGGATATGTTTCATTTAAGCAAGTCTTTATAGTTCACGTCAGTTGTTGGCCTAGCACAGGCGTGGATTTGAAATTAAGCCGATTTCTCAGGAATAAAAATCATTTTATATGCGTATACTATGTTGCTTTTTTGTGGTAGCCATCAGGACATGAATACAAACATGCCACTATGCCTCAGAACCAAGCTATGCATGTCAAAATAAACCCAACCAAAGCTTGAAGCAATATTGTGCAACATGTTTCCTCATCTGTTCCTTGGCTTATTCTTGCTTTAACCCTCATCTCCAAATGTTAGAGGCTGATAGGCAGGATTTGGAGGCTATGAATGCATGACCAAATACCCACCTAGCCACCCAATGTGGAGGAGTAGAGGCTCATTATTTTGGACATTACAATATATTGCAGCTATACAAACTGTCTATTCTGTTGGCTGAATAATTATTTAACTGCCTACAAGTTTGAAACCAGACTGAAGCTATTCCATTCCGTTAAGCATGTTTTCCAAATGAAATTTTGAACTTGATTAGATGGAAGGCTGTTAACTGAGCGATGTCCTGCAGCGTTAGCTTATTATTTCACTTATAATTATAACCAACAACAGGCTTTTTTGTTCCTAATGGAAATCAATATTTGGATAGACCAGGTGTTAAGCATCTGGGGAGGTTTTTTTTGTTTCCCCTTACAGTGACTCTAGTTTTGGAAATTTTCACACTTTGACTCCACATTGCATTTTAACTGATGATAAGTGATTGAAAGGTCTCACAGCATTATTCTCTCACATCACTCATCTCTACGTCTGCACTGGTTGCTGTAGCAAACTGTCCCTGTTGTTAAAGGAAAAGTCCAGGCTGAAACACCTTAAATATGTTTACATTGAAATATTTGTGACATTTTTAGTGAGGGATTCTGGTTTTGTGCTGCACTCAAACACAAGAGCTTCCTTTCTCACTCACCACTTCCCAGTGCCATTTAATGTCATATTAATGTGGAGTCCAACATTCACATTAAGCGAACGTTGGACTCCAAGTTCCACAATGCAATGCAGCTATATGACACAGTCACACCTAGTTACAGCAGAGACTTGGCTTGGACAGTTAGTGATCTCCGTTATGACAAGCCTCATGGTATTGACGGCAGTGTTAGCATGAAACTTGAAGCTGTGGAAGCTGATCTGTTTGAAAAGAGCGTGCAGATGAGGAGCTGAGCGAGCTGGGCAGACTAAAGGATTAAAGCGCTGCTGCATTGTTCTCTTTAGGTAGATATGGAGTGAGAAATAAATCCTACATGCACCATTGACAGCATGTAGTTGAGTCACATTGTAGGTAATGTATGAAACCTTTAACCAAAGTGAAAATAGACTAACGTGTTCATAAAAACGCTGAATTAATCTTGGACAAGACTGTAATTATTTTTTAATGTTGATATGCAAGTCATCCAGGGTGGAGTTTTCTTTCTGCCTTTACGTACCTGCTCAGTTACATCCACACTCTATTTTTTTTTCTTTTTTACAAGAAGCTGTATTCTTCATCTTTGACTTATTTTCTCTTTTTATGCACGTCCATGAATCATAGTCAAGCAGGGGTCTTAACACAGGAGGAAATTCAATTTCATCATCCAAACAGGCAGGTAAAAAAAAAACTCTAGAAAGAACTTTTTTTAAAAAAAATGGAGGTTCTGATCACAGGAAATACATACTGTATGTCTTTGCAAAGATAGAGCGTATAATAAATATATTCACAGACTAAAAACACACAGTGAGACTAATTAAGGGAAAGAGGTTGCAATAATTCTCAGGTGGAAATGGTGAGGGTGGAGCTGGAGCTGGAGCAAACAGGTAACACTGTGACACTGGCTTGTTAGCTTATTAAGAAGTAAGATCATTATCAGCCACATCGTCATTCGGGCTTGTGCCTGTGAAATGTAAATGATATTTTTAATCCAAAAGGCCTGTAAGCTTTCTCTCTAAAAAGGGAAATTTGTGTTTTCAATCTGATCTATTCATAATGCATGTCAACAAACCTTTACCTGGAACGTAAAGACATGAATATTAAACAAAACAAATCTGCTAACATTAAGTGCATTGAAAAATGCTTTGTATTCAGAAAAAAAAAAAAAACGTTTCACATCTCCCAGAACGCACAGAAGCCTTCAGCCTTCAGCATTGCTGTGTCCTTAACTTATTTACGACTTCCAGCTACTTAATTATTAGGGACAATAGTGTGTCCCAAAGCAATTAAAAGCAAAGCATGGTAAAAATAGGACATTTATCAATTGGTATCTCCAATTTGGCTTTTACTAGTTAAACACTGGTGAAGAGAAGAGAAGAGAAGAGAAGAGAAGAGAAGAGAAGAGAAGAGAAGAGAAGAGAAGAGAAGAGAAGAGAAGAGNGATCTCACAGGTAATCCATTCCTTTGTAATCCATAATGACTTGTGGCTTTATTTGTATGTAAATAAATTGTTTGCAAAAGCCCAGATCTGACATTCCCAACCTTTGCTACAAGTGAACTGGAAGCAAAGTGGGAGAAGGAATCCTTTGGTGCAAATTTGTGGTCAAGTTCAGCGACATTACATACAGTCTATTATAAGAATTAAGATTAGCATGTTTATGAACAGTAAAAGTCGATTTATTCAGGTGGCTGTGTTTCATTATATATCATGGTGATACACTCAAAAAATTATACTCGTCTCATTTGCACGTCTTATAAAACAACAACAATAAAGAAATGATGGAATCATGCTTCAATCACATTAAAGTCATACAGCTAGCTTCGCCATTATAATTGCAAATGATTGATTTGTTTCATTAAGACGTGCAATAAGACTCTGCATGAAAACGTCTTCTGTAAGTAGGCAGTAAAATAATGACATTTCAAATTCAGGCTCCCACACGTTAACAAAGCAGTAGACAAGCAGACTGAACGGATCCATACACGATGCACAGAAACATGCACACTCACACAAGCTGAACAATAAATCATGCTGGTGTAGTGGCTTCATGCTGACAGATGGTCATCAATATTGATCGGAGCCCAAGGGAAACCAAGAAAAAACCCGCTTTTGCTCTGCAAGCCACAGAACCAAGCACAAGTGCTTAATAGGACAGTGGAATTGGAAATGTGACATGGTTCCAGTCTTATACCCAGCTCAAAAAAAATCATTAAATGTAAAGATATTTATACTAAACAGATGTGATTGGTGACATAAAAAGGAAAAAAAGGGGGAAAAAATAATAGGATGTGCTGGATCAAGTGCTATTTTTAAGATGACAAGTAATGCAGATGAAAGCCATTTTGTTACATTAAACCACATTTGAAGTGATTAATGCAATAATTACTTGCCCCTGATCCAAAATACACAAAAAATCATTAAATGTAAGGATATTTAAACTAAACAACTGTGATTGGTGATGTTAGACTGACCTTGAAAGACTCACTTATCACCAGAACACACATACTATAAGATAGAATGCATGTGAAATATCAAGTAATCCTAAATCAAATGACTTTTTCCACTAATAAAGGAAGCTATGATCCATAACCAAAGCAGGCCAAAGTGACCGTGCTATGCTGCTATTTTAAGCTCCTTACCCTCAGAAGTGTCCTTGTGGCCAGTGTGTATATAATTGTATTTTATATGCCTGCTGGTTGGCACACAGAAAAGAAATGTTCACCTAGATTGCGACTGGAGTCTCGCTTCCAGACCTTCAAGATCAGTTTTCTTGAGCCAAAATTGGCTGAGCTTCACCCTGGGAATATAGCTAGTGGGTTTTGATGCTCTTAGACATCCACACAGTCATTGCTATTCTTCATTCTGAAAGATTGAGAACAGCTGCTGCTGTGTTATAGATAGATAGATAGATAGATAGATAGATAGATAGATAGATAGATAGATAGATAGATAGATAGATATCCCATTCCAGGGTGCATCCCTCTGTTGACCCAGTATTCCTAGGATAGGAATGGGATCCACCACAGCCCTGACCAAGATAAAGTGGTTACTGAAGATGACTGAATGAATCAGTGGATATGCTCCCAAGTGGTGTAACAGAAAAGCGCTTGCCCTAACATCCAGGAATCACAAGTTTGCATCCCAACGATGCCATCATCATCCGTGGACTGGAGTCCAAGAGAACAAGATTGGCTGCGCTCTCTGGATGGGAAGGGTCTTATAGTCTGTCTCTCCTGTCAATCTCAGTGACACTAGCCAATTGCGGGTGTCTGTGAGGTCATGAATGAGGAACAGGGCGGATTTCACTGTCCTTGCATATGTTATGATGCAATTTGTAAAGATGCGTTTGGCTGGCTTCACGTGTCTCGAAGGAAGCACATGTTAGCCCTAACCCTCACCAGCTAGTAGCTGTCATATAATAGGGGAAAGCTGGCTGGTGGTGGTGGTGGTGGTGGTGGTTGTTAAATTGGCCAAGCCCAAATTAGAGAGAAAATGGGTAAAAATATGAATTAAACGCAATTGACTGCTGTCCCATCTAGGCTGTATTCCTGCCTCCCACCAACATGTCTGGGGATTGGCCCTGATCCAACACAATTCTCACCAAGATAAAGCAGGTACCGAAGATGACTGAATGTATGAATGATGAATCAATGAATAAACAAACAAATAAATAAATATGATAAACTGGGGTCCCATTTGGGCTGTAGTCCCACCTTCCCTCACTGTTGAATGAATAACATGGTGTGTCCCTGCCTTGGCCAAGTATTCCCAGGATAGGACCCGGATCCAATGCAAACCTGACCAGGATAAATTGGTTACTGAAGATGAATGAATGAGCAAATGAATGAATATGATGGACTGGCATCACATCTAGGGTATATCCCTAGGCTCCCTATCCACCACCACCTTGACCTTGACCTTGGTTGACTGGACAGAGGACTTGATTCACAAATTATCCATCCTAAAAGATAATGGGATGCTGAAAGTACATGCCAACTGCTGGATACAAGCATTCATGTTACTCATGCTCTTAGGCAACCTATGATGAATGAAACAGCCTTGAGATCATGTGGCTGGTTTGTCACAAAGGACAATGGAAGCTATGATCCATAGCCGTGTCCTCACAGGGCGAAGTATGTTCCCATGTTCAGTTCCTTACCATTTTTGCTGAAGCTTGCTGAAGTGGCCAGCTTGAATAAGGGCTGTAATTTTATATGGCCCCCAAGTGACTCATAGAGCAAAGATGCTCACCTGGAGTGCAGATGTGAGCCTTGCGATCAGTGTCTTGTTCCCACCCATCAAAGATTTATTTTGCCTCATCCTCACTCTGGGAATATATATTTTGGACTTTATTGCTCTTGGGTACAGTACCAGCCATCTCAGTCAACTCCCACTGGAGTGATCATGAGCTAATTACTTTAGGCATTTACATTAATTTTTTTGTGAAAAGACTTTTATTTAGCTTTGATGGAAGGACACTCCAGTGTCAGCACTTTGTAACAGTTTATGGGAAAGCTTGTTCCTTTACCTTGTCAGACATGGGAAAGTCCTTAACATGGAGGGATTTGTAGTTTCTTGATAAAATGACAAGCTGCAAACTTTGGTTGTTTATCCTAAAACTATCCAAAAACTTTATAAATGTATATTCTAAGTGCTATAAATAAATCATGTGGGATCTGTCAGTGGCCATATTAGTGCCCTGGTGTACATTATTTTTTTCACATGGAGTGAGAGTGTATAATAAGTAAAGGCTTTAAAATGCTATATAAATAAATGATATACATTTATAAGAGTAAAATATGGCTTGTAAAGTTGATAGTAGTGTAAGCCAACCTGGTTGCATGAAGAATTCTTATGTAAGTGAGTATTACTTAGTTAGATGAGGCAAATGTGATATATTGTTTAAAATAATAAAAAAACAGAGGTCTTAGACCGAGGCCTTGAGGGACACCGATCTATTTTTTACTATTTCCAATTTTTTCTTATTATAACTTCAGTTTGGCTGCAATAGCGTTCAGTGTTGGGACCTCACTTAACGTTTACAACTGAAAATAAACTCAGAGCTTTCTGGGAGCTACAATTTTTATGGTGATAATAATAACGACCGAGCTGGTACACTACCTAAATAAAAGCCATGCTGTCAGACAAGAAAAGATACAAGAAGACTGTCTACCTTGCTCAGAACAGAATGCTCATTTATCTTGTAGGAATGTGTAGGTTCACAGCATGAGTTACATGGAGAACACACAGGCTACAGTCATTCATGGAAGCATCACATGGTATTTGGTTGACGAATTATACATCCAAGAAAACTACGGGTATACTACTACCCAACTGATGAATGACATGAGATCATGTGGCTTGTTTGTTGCGGAAGAAAATGGAAGCTATAATCCATGACCATGTGCTTTCAACTATCCATGTGCCTTATTCCTTTCTATGAGTTCATAGGTTAATATTTAGGATGTGTCTACACCTTTCTCTGTGTTTCCAGAAGCTGCTACTACATAATCATCATGATCATCATCATCATGGCCATCTTCACAATAAAGGTCTGCAAATTAATTTACTTTTTAAATGGATATTCTGATGTCATTTATCATCATTCAATTGTACAGTGTGTTGAAATTGCCAGTGTGTGTTTTGTATCAATGATACAGATACTGAAGGGAAACTTGATTTTCTTACCTTCTGCTAATATTTACAGCTCCACGGGAATCTCAGGACTCTTCCAGAGTATGCTGTTGTATTATAAACATGACAGTGTAAATGAATTGGTGCCATAGAATTCAGCTACAGCAGCATAAGATGTATTTTCCCAGGCCACCACACATACGAGTCTATTGGCTGCTGGAACTATTATTCTACAACAACTCTCTAACATATTTGGCAGATAGTCAACTTTATACTAGAGCTGAGAACCTGTAGTTGCCTAGAGCCCAGATTGTGCAATAAACCCCATAAACACACCAATTATTTTTTATTAACGCTGTGTTATGGCTTTCTACATTTAAGGCGATACTTAAGCTGCAAGTTTTAACACACATTTGTTTCTATTTAAGGAACTGCCTAATGGATATAGAAGGAACCGTAACTAGCTCTATTAGTGTAGCAGTGAGAGCAAGTTAATTTGTTAGATGTTTATACGGTTTGAACATGTGCAGCAGTGCAAATAGAACAGATGTGCAAGTGGATACGCTAATCGCTGAAGAAGACACCAGAGAAAGGCTCTTTGGAATGCCTTGCTGCCCACCTGCTTTTTTATTATTTCTTTATTTATTTATTTAAAATAAGGCAGTCAGATTTTTGGAGAACTCTCTTAAGGACATGGCATTTTTGAGACATTGCATCACGACAGCTGTATTGTTCGTGCGGTCCGATTCAGGCTGCCCAGAGCTCATCACACATTCAGATGCTTACTAGGAGCTAACACTTCCTGGCCCATTAATTATTTTCAAGAGTCTCAGCAGCCATCAGAATAGGACACTGTCACTCTTGGACGTTTCCTATTCAGGAGCTTCAGGGCCAGACGACGGGCCCCGGGGAAAACATAGTCCAGATGCCGCAGGTTTTTTTTTCCAGCCAAAGCAAACACTCTGCTCTCCATTCCAAAGTGTGCTGCTGCTTCACTGGTGTGCCAAACAACAGGACACACACACACACGCCAACCTTTATTTGACTTCACTCATTAGATGTTCTTTTCAGAGGGCCTGGCCAGAGAATGGCATNGAATATTAAGAAAATTGTACACATTGTAGCAAACATATATTTCAATTCATCTAACAAAGTGAACTAAACGAGTCACTCGATAATGGAACTATAGACCACATTGGAAAAGTAGCTGAATTTTGGTTTGAGAGAAACATATCATTAGAACAGAGGCTCCACAACAATAAAGTACCATATAGGACACCTGTAGTTTGGCATACAACCCATGTTACAAAATGTTTGGTCGCTTCTACACATGATTACATCGCGTTAGCCCTGAACAGATCTTTATTCCTATTCTTAGAATCCAAGAATTCAGTTTCAGACAGATATGCATTTGACAGTTATATCCCATCTAATGCTGTAAACCATAATTACAAACATTGACAAACATCTTTATCACAAAGTAAAAGACTTAAGAGAATAGAGATGTGCTTCCAGTAACCGACATCAGATAAGACTGTGATGGACATTGAGTTTTTAAAAGATCGTGATATTACTGATCAAAAGCAATAATTTAAGCTTTCAAAATTTCATCTGTGACACTCAAACGGGCAAAAAGCGCATTTCCCCTATTTTATATGGCATCTTTTAATACGTAAACAAAACTTTAAATTGTTTAAATAATTCTTTATTACGTTCGAATCACATTTCCAATCCACAGGTTTCATTAAAAAGGTGTTATAGTTGAAAATGTAATAAAATCTAATATTGTTACTATGTTCTTAGGTCTGTACAGTTTGATGCTAAGCTTCTTCTCCTGATGTAGATTGTTTGTATATGTATGTATATCTTTACTCGGTAAAAAAGGGGAAAATATTGACTCTAATAGGTTATCCAGAACTCTGTGTTAACCAATCAGTGACCGTTGTCTTAATTTATGCATTTTAATGAAGGGGAAAAAAACCTTAATCATGTAACGCCAATTACAACAGAAGCGAGCTCTGATTGGTTTAAGTTCCGACAGTGGGAGGGTCATGAACTCGCGCAGGTGCAGGTCTCGTGGGCTGTTTGGCGTTCGCTAACTGTTATAATGTTGGGTAAATACGACAGTGTGAAAGTAAATATGAAAATTAAGCGCAAAAGAAGAAGAAAGGTGGCTTTCGACCAAAACTTGATAAGGGACTTTGGTGCAAAGAAGTTCTGAGGACGACATTTCTAACAGGTAAAGACCTGTGTTTGTTTACCGCGGGATAATTGCTTTTTGTTGGGAAGTTCGCTGCATATTCGAGTTTCTTTCTAAAATATAACATAAAAAATAAACAAAACAAACAAAAAATAATAAAACGTGTATATACTTATACCAACTACACGCGAATATATTTTAAATATTGCGTTAATCTCGCCGAATCTAAGCTTTCAGAAACACAGGTCACCTGCGCTTCGTAATTAGTAAGTCAGTAAGGGACCGTCTAAAAAGTGCATGCAACGGCCAACTGTTTAGAGTATGGATACAGTATACAGGGTGTCCTAAGAGTCTCCATATATACATAGGGGAAATTTTTCAGGTTTTTTACAGGTTTTTTACAGCCAAAGCAAACACTCTGCTCTCCATTCCAAAGTGTGCTGCTGCTTCACTGTTGTGCCAAACAACAGGACACACACACACGCCAACCTTTATTTGACTTCACTCATTAGATGTTCTTTTCAGAGGGCCTGGCCAGAGAATGGCATGGGACCGGTGATAAACTAGGATAGCACGTTTTTGAGCTTAAAATTCATGTTTGAAATACCAAGAAAATTGCAGGAATATTAAGAAAATTGTACACATTGTAGCAAACATTTCAATTCATCTAACAAAGTGAACTAAATGAATCACTCGATAATGGAAACTATAGACCATACTACTATAGTTTTTACAAGATCATGATATTACTGATCAAAAGCAATAATTTAAACTTTCAAAATTTCATTTGTGACACTCGAACAGGCAAAAAGTGCATTGCCCCCTTATTTTATATAGCATCTTTTAATACATAAACAAAAGTTTAAATTGTTTAAATAATTCTTTATTACATTCAAATCACATTTCCAATCCACAAGTTTCATTAAAAAGGTGTTATAGTTGAAAATGTAATAAAATCTAATATTGTT